>APFE031562393.1:46714-67692 GCA_000404065.3 Pinus taeda | reverse complement strand
TTCTTCACAGAAATCAAAGAATTCATTTGAGGTAAACTCCCCACCTCTGTCGGATCTGAGGCACTTAATTTTGTGACCCGATTCATTTTCAGCCAAGGCTTTGAAGGCTTTGAATTTTTCAAATGCTTCATCCTTGTGCTTCATAAGTCCTAACCAGACAAAGCTGGAGAAATCGTCAATGAATAATATCAAGTATTCTTCTCCTCGAGGTGTTCTTTTCCTGAAAGGACCGCATGTATCTGTATGTACTAGCTCAAGAGGAATGCTAGCTGATCCTTCCTTCTTTGGAAAGTTAGTTCTGGTTTGTTTTCCAAACTGACATGATTTGCATATGGTGTTGTCAGGAATTTTGATATCTGGAAGATCGCAAACTGCCTGATATTTGCATGCTTTCTTTATTTGTGAAAAGCTTAGATGTCCCAACCTCCGATGCCATAACCAGTGCTCATCATCCTTACTTAGATAGCATTGTTTTTGTCCTTCTTCAAATATGTACAGATTATTTGGAGTTCTTTTGCCTTTGATCACTATTTTACCTATATCAAGATCACGAACAAGACATCCATTTGATCTTAATATCACTTCGGTTCTTTGATCACACATCTCACTGACACTTAGAAGATTATGTTTCAATCCATCAACATACAAAACATTTCCAGCCTTGACCTTTTCTTTTAACTGAGCAATACCTTTTCCTTTTACAGTTGCAGGAGTATCATTTCCAAAAGAGACTTTCTTTCCTTTTTCTAGAGCAGAATATGACTCAAATTTTTCTTTATCACCTGTCATATGCTTCGAACATCCACTGTCAATGTAGCATAGATTTTCCTGTCCCTCTGCATAAAATGCTATCCCACATCTTTCTGTTTGTGGTTCCTTTATTCTCCATGTTTTGGTGCTTGAGGCTTGTTCCTTTTTTTGCTGTAACCTGCTCCTGCATTCAGAGTCTTCATGACCAAAGTTATTGCAAATAGAACATTCAACTTCGTTTTCAAGAGCTGAAAAGTTGTTATAGGTCCTTTTTGTGATCCCGGTCATACTTCTTTGTTTTTGAGCTTCCCTAGTCATGATTGTTTTATATGCAACACATTGAGCTGCTTTGTGGCCAAAGTTATGGCAAGAAAAGCATTGTCCATTGAAGAAACTTCTGCGTTATCGAATCTACTAGCCAATTGATTGTAATTTCTCTTGTCATCTATTCTTGAACCAAATTGAGAAGATTTTACTTGTGGCTGGTTGTAACTTTTGTTCACCCTTAAGATGGATTGCCCCTGATAGTTTCTGTTTGCAATTCGTCCCTGTTTTACCTGATGGTCTTCATTGTGCTTTTTCTCATTTCTTCTTGCTGCCAAGATAACTTTTTGAAGTGGATGCTTGAGAAGTTTCTCCATTATAGCCTAGACTTGTCTTGTTTAGAGGGGAACGATGTACATTGATAATCTCATCCAGAGTTTCAGATCCTTTGACAAACTTAAGATTAATAGCTTTTGTTTTCTCAATCTCTTTTCTAAGAGCAACAATTTCACCTTCTAATTTTTCAAAATGTCTTTCCTTTTCATCAATTTGAAATTGTAGAGTATCAATGATCATATTCTTCTCTTCTATACATCTCTTAAGTTTAGTAATTTCTTCATGAAGTAATCCACATCTATAGCATCCATATAATCATCATCTTCAAATGCCATTAACAATTTATATTCATTACCTCGTTCATCTTCATCACTGTTTGATAGACCATCACTATCTTCATGAGTGTAGTAGCTTTTCTTACTTGCACTCTGTTTCTGTTCCATCTAGCAGGTTCCTTTCCTTTATCCTTATAAGGACATTTTGCAGCATAATGACCTACTCTTCCACAAGCAAAGCATTTAAAAGGTAACTTACCTCTGAACCTTCCAGAACCCCTTTGAAGATTTCTGACAAAATTTGATTCTTCTTCTTCTTCTTCTGGTATGTGACTTGCCTCATAATACTCTCCTTTGCCTGATGCCTTGAAAGCAGCTTCTCTTCTATCTGATGGACCTCCTTTCTCATTTCATAAGCAGTTAGAATTCCATGCAGCTGAGACATAGTAAGAATTCGTAGATTTTCTTTTTCTTCTATTGCAGATACTTTAGATTCAAACTTGGGGGACAATGATCTTAGAACCTTTTCAACCACAATAGCCTCTTTTATTTCTTCACCCAAATTTTTCATACAATTAACAACTTCATCTACCCGAAGAAAATAGTTAGCCACACTTTCATCATTATACATCTTGAGAGTCTCATACTGAATCCTGAGAGTTTGAAGTTTGGCACGCTTTACCTGTTCATCTCCTTCATAGCTTGTGACAATTTTTTCCCATATCTCTTTTGCGGATTTATAGTGCATTACCTTCATGAATTCCGATTGGGATATACATCCTAATAGGGTACTGACTGCTTTTGCATTTGTTTCATACTTCTTTTTCTCGTCTACATCTGTATGAGTAGTTGAAGAAAAAGCATAGCCTGTCTCTAAGATGTTCCAAACTTCTGTACCAAGAGATTGAAGATAGGCAGTAACTCTTACCTTCCAATAATTGAAGTTTGTCCCATCAAAAATCGGTGGCCTGATAGATGCTTCCCTCTCGTAGTTGCTCATGATGAAAGATCTTCCTTCAAGCGATCAAGCTTCTTCAGAAGGACCTGCTCTGATACCAATTGTTGAAAAATAATACTGAGAGGGGGGGTGAATCAGTATTATCTAGTTCTTTTACCAAATCTTCTTATTTATACTTTGACTTATTTTTGCATATCAGTACCATAAAATAATGAGCATGAACAAGAAAAACAGATAGTCACATCAAAGAACACCAGATATAAGGTGGAAACCCAATGTGGGTGAAAACCACCTGCTGTAATATGTCTCTATCCTCTTTCAAATTAGAAACTCCTTTTACAATGATCTTGTACTGGTGCGGTCCTTTACCATTACGTAGGCTACAATGTGCAGAGAGCTACAACTCTCTCTTGTTTTCCAGTTTCTCCTGGAAGGGAGCTACAACCCCCTACTTCTTTTCTTTCAAGGACCACTTTTCATAAATTTTCAAACTAGATCCATAAATATCAAATGATCATCAAGTACCAGTAAGTCACCCAGATAACCAGATCCACAATAACAGAAAACTAAACCTGGAACACCTTCTGCAGCGTCTCCTGCGGCGCCTCCTGTGGCGTCTCCTGCGGCGCCTCCTACGGCGCCTTCTGTGGCGTCTCCTGTGGCACCTTCTGCGGCGTCTCCTGTGGCGCCTCCTGTTGGGTCTCCTGCGGCGCCTCCTGTGGCGTCTCCTGCGGCGCCTCCTGTGGCGTCTCCTGCGGCGCCTCCTGCAGCGTCTCCTGCGGCACCTCCTGCGGCATCTCCTATGGTGCCTTCTGCGGCATCTCCTGTGGAGCCTTCTGCGGCACCTCCTGTGGCGCCTCCTGCGACGCCTCCTGTGGCACCTCCGCACTTCCGCAGCTTCAGCGCTCGAGAGATCACCCTTCACAGATTCGCTTTCCACTTCACTTTCATATAGATCGAGCTTTTGAAACAATAACCCTATATTTCAGATCTTAAGATATTCAACCCAAAACCATACACAAGCCAAATGATCTCCTTTGCTTTATATAGGCAAGCTCTTCCTCAAATCATGGACCAATACCACGGGCCAAAGCCATAACAAACCAATACCATCAACTCAATACTAGGGATCAACACGTCTGTCGAGATGCCATGGTCCAAAAACCATAGGTTCAAATTCCAAGGACTAACTACCATGGACCAAAGGTAAGTTTTCCCACATGAAATAAACTTTTCTCTGCATAAAATTCCGTGAACTTTTCTCCACATGAAATAAACTTTTATAAACTTTTCTCTGCATAAAATTCCGTGAAATTTTCTCCTGCGTACTTCTTAATTCTCATCATATTGAGAGCCATGCCATGGGTGTTGTCATCAAGTACAACATCTGTAACATATAACCATACCAGAAACATAATGCCAACATTCTCTATAACAAGGACAACAATGCTTTTCCATTGTTTGGATATTCAATGTATGTGTTTACCATATAATTTTTTTCAAGTATTTTTGAAATGCTTTGATACCAAATGGGTTTTCTATGACTTGCATATGTCCCATGCATGTCATGAAAACAGTTACGAATTATAGAAAAATAATTATAATATGTCTATAATTTTAAAAAAAATTAACTACACCCTCTTTATTTTTTGTTTAGATAACCTAATGATAACTAGACTATTGAATTTGCTTGATTATAATACACTTTTTCTCTACAATAGAATAGAACCATCTCAAAATCATGACAATAACTCTTTATTTCAACGCAAAATGCACTATCAACTCTAGTTTTTAATAGCACTTGTAGTAATACATTGAACTGTTATGCTCTTCCTATTATCATTTTATTTATCTCTGTTGTTTCTATCTTTTTGTGAGTTGGTTTCATAACGTTTGGTATCAGAGCTTTGGATTCTAGGGTTTCGCTGCTCCAAATATGTCATTATGGAATTTTCGCTATAATGTTTTCTCTACGAAGTTTCAGAAGTTAAAAAAACCCCATTTGAGTTGAAATTGTTATGAACCTTGGGTCCAAATTTTAGATATCGTCTCGCTATATTTTCAGAGATATGATTTGAGGAAGTTAGGATTTTTTCAAGCTCCAGAATTCCATCTCAAACAGGTCATCATGAAATTTTTGCTATAATGTTTTCTCTACAAAGGGTTAGGCTCTGAAATTAAAACCCATTTGAGTCGGAATCTTAGTGAAGCTTGGGCTAGGATTGATCTAAGTGGATATTGGTGGCCACCCACCAAGTCCACTTTGACCCTCACCATTGTTTCTTTCATATTTTCAGTTTCCTTAATTGTAGCATAGTTTACTATTTTTAGCAGTTTTTCGGGTCCTAAACTTTTGGAGCCGTTTTGAGGCCCTAAATGACATTTTTTGGGAAACCTGGGAGAAAAATGGGTCCATGGATTGATGTTGCTCTTCCCAAAGTTGTAGTTCTCGTATAGATCTTTCTAACGAGATATTGTACATGTCAAGTGAAGATCGAATGCCAAAGTTATCACCCCAGGAAATTGATGTACCAATTTACCCAAACGGGGCCCATAGTTTCGCGTTTCATCTTCTAGGGTTAGGTTTTTGGATGTTTATGGTTTTCCATTGTTTCTCAACAATATATAGGCCTTCGAGCCTCATTGTAACACAATTCAGAGGCATATAGCCACCACATCTCTTCTCAAAGATAAGCTACCATCGCCTTAGCTGTTTATTTCCATTTTCTATTTGTAAGCATATCTCAGTATTTTACATTAATAAAATGAAGTATTATTTCCACTTCATCTTTGTGTTTATGGTTATCTTTGTAATTTTTTGTATTCTTGTTTAAATTTGGATCAATGGTATTAGAGCGGTTTGCCTTTTTTTCTACTTTTCTTTGCATGTCCCCAATGAGGTTGGGATATAAGGAGTTAGGGCTTGAACTGGTCGAACCTTTGTAAGACCAGCCTTGCAAAACCCAACAACCTCCCATGGCGAATGAAAAGAAAGATGAGGGAGCTGGAGATCCTATCAAAATCTTGCTTGAAGAAGCCCTCGAGTGACAAAGGAACGCGATGATGGACAACTTTGCCCAGATCCTTCAGCGGCTACCCAGGGGTGATGCATCAGCTTCCCACAACTACTCTGGAAATGCCACACCATTTAAGGTATAGTGTTAATTCTGAAATCCCCATATTCGAGGGTCAGATAAACGCAAATGCCATCGATAAATGGTTAAATCTGTTAGAGGGTTATTTTTCTCTTCATGATTTTTCCAGTCAGGAAAAGATTATTTTCACTCTTCTCAAAGCAGCCCCCCACATCAAGGACTGGTGGGAAACCTACTGCGAGCAAAAGGATGAAAGTACTGGCTCACTATTTTCAGCTGCACCTACCTGGAATTCATTACGAGATGCCATCAAGGAGCAGTACTACCATGTCGGAAGCTATGAGGATCAATACATAAATTGGACCATGTTACGGCAGGGAAGGGACCAAGACATGCCAGATTTTACCAATATTTTCCATACCCTTCACACAGAGTTGGGTATCAAGGATTCGGAGAAGAATTTGATACTCAAATTCCGTTGCTGCTTGCACAAGTACGTCCAGGAAGAAATAAAATTCCTGAACATTTCCTCACTCAGCACAGCGTACCGATATGCCATCAAGGTTGAGAAAAAGTTTAAATAGAAGAAGCGAGAGTTTGGATCTGCAAATTCGAATCAAGGGAAAGGTGCCCTCAAACTGCAGAACAAAGGACAAAGCCAAGGCGGGGTGGCCCAAGACAACTTGCCAAAGCTGTAAGTAAAGAATAGCATCGTGATGCCGAAAAAGGACATGAGAAAATGGTGTGAGTTCCATAAGAGCTCCACTCACAACACAAGTGAGTGTCGCACCAAGAAATCACTGGTGGCTGAGCTAAAGGTTTCAGAATTAGATGCATGTTCCAACTCTGAGTCAGAACTCGATAAGGGGAATGACAAAGGGAAGCAAATTATATATGTGGAGCCCAACACCACCGTTTCCACCACGAAGATCCAGAAAGATGAACCCGAAGATCCAGAGGAGGAGGAGCGTCTCTTCCACTCCTACATGTGGATAAAGGGATCCCTGCTACAATTCATTGTTGACAACAGGAGCCAAAAGAACCTCATTTCAGTAGAAGTTCTGAAGCAGTTGGGCTTACCAACCATAGAAAATCCACGATCGTACACCATCAGGTTGCTTCACCAAGGATGGGATCTTCGTGTGAGCCAACAGTGTCGCCTTCCATACAACATCATGCCATTCACGGATGAGGTATTGTGTGACATTGCTCCCCTTGAAGTTTGTGATTTATTATTAGGACACCCATACTTGTGGAAGCGACGTGCTGTGTATGAATCAAGGCCCCATCCTGTTATTATTACTTTGGGAAATAAGTTGTACAGGATACTGGAGGTAGCACCGCCTATCGCCATCTCTTTGGTTACTATAAAACAATGTAGTAAGCTCATTTCCAAAACTTGGAAATTTGTTTTCTTGATGATACACCCTCAAGGAAAGAAGAAGATAGTGGCCACGACCTCCAAACAAGGTCCCTCCACATCACAACTACATATGGACAAGGTCGTGGAGGAGTATGAGGACATCTTCACCTCCCCCGCAAGGGTTCCTCTGCACTGTCAAGTCAAGAACTCCATCAATTTGGCCCCAGGTGCACTGCTGCCTAATGGACTAATCTATCGGCGCTCTGTTCTGGAGAACGATGAAATCAAGAGGCAGATTCAGGAGCTGCTACAGAAAGGTCACATCTATCCGAGTTCATCGCCCTACGGGAGCTTGATTGTGTTGGTACAGAAGAAGGATGGGACTTGGAGACTCTGTATTGACTATTGGGTGCTGAACAAGATCACTATCCATAATAGGTACTAAATCCCATGGATTGATGACCTCCTGGACCAACTGAAGGGGGAAAAATATTTCAGCAAGATCAATTTGAAGTCAAGATATCACCAGGTACCAATTGAACCCTGCGATGTGTGGAAGACTGCCTTCAAAGCCAAGGAGGGCCTTTTCAAATGGTTGGTTATGCCTTTCAGATTGACGAATGCTCTAGCAGCCTTCATGAAGCTAATGGATGACATCTTGTGGCCATTCGCCAACTCATTTATAGTGGTATACTTGGATGACATCCTGATATTTAGCCAGAGTTGGGAAGAGCACCTCTAGCACATCCGACAGGGTCTCCGAACACTGTGGAAACACAAGTTATGTGCCAATTTGGAGAAATGCACTTTGGCATGACCCAAGTTTAGTATCTGGGATACGTTATTGATGAACAGGGGGTGTATGTGGATCCAGCCAAGATCCAAGTCCTTCGGGATTGGCCCTCTCCAACCACTCTAACGAAGTTTTGCAGCTTTCTAGGTCTTGCCAACTTCTACTGCAGGTTCGTGTTGGGATTTTCTCATATCACTTGGCCCTTGAGTCAAGTCACCAAGGGAGGAGCGAAAGAAAAATTCATTTGGTTTGAATCTCAACAGAAGGAATTCACAGACTTGAAAGACTGCCTCTACTTGGCACAAGTGATTGCATTGCAAGACTTGCAACAACCATTTGAGGTCGAGACAAATGCCTCTAACTATGCTATTGGGGCATTCCTTACTCAACACGGGCATC
This sequence comes from Pinus taeda, assembly GCA_000404065.3. Classification (NCBI taxonomy): domain Eukaryota; kingdom Viridiplantae; phylum Streptophyta; class Pinopsida; order Pinales; family Pinaceae; genus Pinus; species Pinus taeda. The sequence goes on along the minus strand of APFE031562393.1, from coordinate 59,459 downwards.
CAATGGCATATCATAGTGAGACACTTTCAGACACAGTACGAAAGTATCCCACTTATAACAAAGAGATGTATTCCATTGTGCAGGCCCGCCGACAATGGAAACATTACATTTTGGGGAAGGAAGCGGTCATCCACACAGACCACCGACCCCTCCAGTTCATACAGACCCAAGGGAAATTATAGAATTGATCGCCATCAGAAGTGGTCCACATACCTGTAACAGTTCCATTTGAATATCAAGTATAAGAAGGGCAGCACCATTAATGTTGCAGATTGCCTCAGTCAACCACCGATCATGTCATTAACCATCGTGCTCAACTCTTGTGGGCATGAGACTTCTGATTGGCCACTTCTCTACAAAAGTAACCCAGACTTTGGCCACACATAATAGACACTCTTGGAGGGTCGACATGTTCCAGATTTTCACCTCCAGGATGCCCTGTTATGCCACCTAGGTCACCTTTGTGTTCCTTCAAGTGAGCATGCCAAGATGATTTGGGAATCACATTATAGTCGTGTTGCTGGGCATTTCAGGGTCAAGAAAACGGTGGCAGTACTACAGAAGTATTTCTACTGGCCGAATCTTCGACAGGATGTCTGGAAGAACAACAGATCATGCATTGCCTGCGCCATTGCCAAACCGACAATCAACAAGCAAGGCCTCTATACCCCACTACCTACCCCTAGTCGACCTTGGGAATCCATCTCCATGGATTACATGTCAGGCCTTCCTTCCACTAAGCATGGAAACGACTATGTTTTTGTGGTTGTCAACAGGTTCTCAAAGATGACCATTATGGTGGCCTGCAAGAAGAATATCATAGCAGAAGCCACTACTAAACTCTTCTTTAAACGAGGGTGGGTGCACTTTGGGATCCCACAGTCTATCATCTAATATTGGGATAGCAAGTTCCTCAGTACATTTTGGTCCAGTCTCTGGTCGATGCTGGACACCAAACTCACTAAGTCCAAAGCCTTCCATCCTCAAATTGATGGCCAGATAGAGGTTGTCAACAGGATGATTGTACACATTTTGCGCATGTACAACTCAAAGAATCCATGCACATGGCATGAGAGCCTCCCCTATGTTCAGCATAGCTACAACCGGGCTCTCCACATCTCAACTAGCCATAGCCCTTTTCAGGTGGGCTTGGGATTCCAGCCACTATGTCCCATTGATGTGGCCATGCCATTTGCAGCTACTCATGCAGATTTGGTTCATGTCTAGTCTGAAATAGATAAGGCAAACAGCTTCATTGAGCACATCCAACATAATCGCCAGCAAGTCCATGGCATTCTGGAGAAGTCAAATGCCGAGTACAAGCAGCGACATGATCAACATCGGGTGCCACACAAGTTTCAAGTGGGCGACAAAGTCTGGTTGCATTTGCAAAAGGAATGCCTTATGAGATCCTATCGAAAACTCAAACCACTCCGATATGATCCTTGCACTATTACCAAGGCTATGGGAGACAATGGATTTGAGCTCAAGATTCCCCTATTCCTTGGCCTGCACCAGTGTTCAATGTGGACCACCTTCGGCCATACTTTCCATATTTACTAGACACATCTCACATTGTAGAACAGCTCACACCCCTAGAGTTAAATCCATATTACATGGAAAAAGTTGCAACTAATCAGATCATGGACACATAGATCAAGCACACTCACCAGTAGAACATCCAACTATATCGAGTTGTCAAAGTAGGCCAACTCCTTCACCAGGGCAAGTGGCTCACTAGGGACCAAGCTTAGTAGAAGTTTTCTCATCTCATGGAGGAACTCAACGAAATGAGGACAATTGCTTACTAAGGGGGGAGGAATGATCCAAGTGGATATTGGTGGCCACCCACCAAGTCCACTTGGACCCCCACCATTGTTTCTTTCATCTTTTCAGTTTCCTTAACTGTAGCACAATTTACTATTTTTAGCAGTTTTTCGTGTCCTAAACTTCTGGAGCCAGTTTGAGGCCATAAATGACATTTTTTGGGAAAACTGGGAGCAACATGTGTCCATGGACCGATGTTGCTCTTCCCAAAGTTGTATTTCTCATATAGTTCTTTCTAACGAGATATTGTATGCATCAAACAAAGATCGTATGCCAAAGTTACGACCCCGGGAAGTTGATGTACCAATTTACCCAAACGGGGCCCATAGTTTGACGTTTCATCTTTTAGGGTTAGGTTTTGGGATGTTTAGGGTTTTCCATTGTTTCTCAACAATAAATAGGCCTTCAAGCCTCATTGTAACATAGTTCAGAGGCATGTAGTCACCACATCACTTCTCAGAGATAAGCTACCATCGCCCTAGCCCAAACACGACCCATAGTTTGGCGTTTCATCTTCTAGGGTTAGGTTTTTGGATGTTTAGGGTTTTCCATTGTTTCTCAACAATAAATGGGCCTTCGAGCCTCATTGTAACACAATTCAGTGGAATGTAGCCACCACATCTCTTCTCAGAGATAAGCTACCATCGTCGTAGCTGTTTATTTCCATTTTCTCTTTGTAAGCATATCTCAGTATTTTACATTAATGAAATGAAGTATTATTTCCACTGCATCTTTGTGTTGATGGTTATCTCTATAATTTTTTGTGTTCCTGTTTAAATCCGAATCAAGGATTTTAATTCTTGTTTCACTATATTTTCAGAGATATGGTCCAAGAAATTTATGGGTTTTGCAGACTCCCGAATTATAATCCAAACTGGTGACCTTGGGAAAATCTTCATAACTTTCTCTCTGAGCATCAGATTGAAATTTCTTAAGAAGTTGAAGAAATAGGATGGACTGTACTTTTCTGTGTATTTTTTTTAGGTCCAAATTTCGAAATAGTGACACGTGGCAGGTCGTACAAGTTTTCTTTATGGAACTAGTCTATAATCAGGTCATCGTAAGAGATTTTGGCATAACTCTTTATTAAAGAATCTAATATTGATCAGCCTGGTGGGGTTAGAAAGAAGACTCAGATGGATACCACAAGCCAAAATTTTCGAAATTGAAGATCTGAAATTACAGAGTTACAATCGTTTAAATATCGAGCTCCTAAAAGCAAGAAAATAATGACTTGAATGAAGAAAATAGAAACACTTAGTAAGCAAAATTGGATGGATTATTTGAAGAATGCGATTGAAGCTAAGATAAATAGTTTTATATGTGCCATGGAAGTTAATATCGATGGTATGGAAGCATATTTGAAGAAAGGCATGGAATATTTGAAGAAAGACATGGAAGGTTTGATGGAATGTGGGACAAAGTTGCTACAAGAAAGACCTCATAATGACGAAAAGGTAGTAGAGGAAACTCATGATGAGAAAAAAAAAAATTGTAATCATGATTTCATATAATATAACATTGGATTGAAGACCGAGTATATTCCAATGATCGATATGAGGAAGTTTGATGGCAAGGATACCATAACATGGATACTACAGATGGAGAAATATTTTGATCTACATGATGTGCAACTGTTAGAAAATGTACGTATTGCATCTTTATATTTAGAACCGAATCATTTTTTATGGTATAAATGGCTTTGTTCTCGTAAACCACTTGTCACTTGGTCAATTTTCATGGAGGAAATGATAGCACATTATGAGTATACAAAGAGAAACACCTTCTTTAGCCAATTGATAAATCTAAAAATAAGCATTCCATGGTAGAGCACATTGAGGACTTCCAAAAATTGAATATAAGGGCAAATGATATTCCAAAGAAATAGAGGATTTATGTCTTCATAAGGAATTTAAAGTATAACATTCAAAATGAGGTTTATCTTTGGGAACCCGATTCATTGGAGAAGGCATTCAGGCTGGAAAGAAAAATTATGGTAACAAGAAATCCTACTACTCACAATTATAAAGATGGAAGTGTTCTCTCCCGGCCTTCCACAAAATACAAGGTTGCCACCACCAATATTGGAATAAAAAGGAGAAAACATCATTTGTTACATTTTTGATAACCAATACACTAAAGGGCATAAGTGTGTTGAGAAGAAATTATTTTACATTGATTGTGAAGAGGAAGAAAAGGATCAAGAAATGCTAAAATAAGAGGATATACACTAGGAACCAACCACAGATAAAGAAGAAATAAATCTAACCATATCTTGTAATGCATTGGCAGGAATTGGCACTCCTCAAAATCTCAATATAGAAAGACACATCAAGAAGAAAAAATATAACCTCACTTTCGTGTAGAATCGAATGAAATAACAGGCAGATCAACATCGTAACAAAAGAAGTTTTGATATATGTGTCTGGGTATTTTTACGAATACAACCATACAAACAAATATCCCTCAAGCAAGCTATGAAGGATAATAAATTATAACCAAAGTACTATGGTCCTTACAAGGTGCTGCAAAAGATTGATAATATGGAATACAAGTTGGAGCTTCCTGCATATTTCCGAGTGCACCCAATTTTCCATGTTTCATGATTAAAGAAGGTTATAGGTGAAAAGATCCTAGTTCAAGCAATATTGCCAGAAATTGATGAGGAAGGAAAAATCATATTGGAACTGGAAGCAGTCACAAAAACAAGAAACCGACAGCTACGGAATCGATCAATTTTAGAGTATCTCATCATGTGGAAGAACTTACCCGCTGAAGAGGGACATGTTAGGTCCCTATACTACTAGTGTAACCCCTTATTGTTATTAGTGTAACCCCCTTATTGTATTATTGTGCCCATATAGTCCCCGTGTTGTGATTATTATACCCCATAGAAGCCCACTATTTTTTATTGTTGTTCCCCTACAATATTATTGTTATGTAAGCTCTATTTTATTGGGACCCCTTAGACTCCTATATATAGAAATTAGGTCTTGTCATTTGTATCATCCAATAATTTTTCGTTTGTGTGATTTAAAGGAGGTTTCCCCCTCGAAGAGGCTGATTATTAAGTCATTTATATATCTTTTCTATCTTTTTGTGAGCTGGTTTCGTAACAATAGTCGTCGACACTTATAAACCCATTTGTACCTCCCTGCTATAATACTTACAATATACAAAATTTATTAACTTTATTTTTCAATGTTTTAAAAACTTCCTTATGATTGAACGTGATCATAGATCGGCCAATGAGGTAAATCTCCCATGAGATGTGCTAAAACATAACGTATATTCTACCATGTTTTACGACAACAATTTTACTCTATATTATATCTATTCTCTCTCTAGTCCTATTGGTTAAATCATTTTCATGCCCTAGGATATAATTTGCAACAATACATTGAGGTCTTCAACGAGCTATAGATCTACCTCCAATTTAAGATTATAAAGAGGTATTAATAATTAAGTTTGGTTATGGTTTTTTAATCTATATTTCATAATGGAGAAGCTCTTAATTTGAAAGCCTCACCCTAGATAAAGATTTCAAATATTCTTTTATTATTGAAAAAACATCCCATTCCCATCTCTAATAACCCCAACCAACCCTAACTGAACACTATTAAACACATACACCTATTTTCCCTCTATGTGCACTCTCATATGCCTCCAACTTCACCTATCCCTCAATGTCCCTATTATACCACTCCTTGGGCTAGGAATATCCTTCTATTTCCCTCAGTAATGTGTTTATTGTAGGACATATATGTTTGTATTAAGGCACCCAATTTACCTTTAGGTACCAAAACACAAAGTTGAATAGGCATATAAACCATACAAGGAGTGAAACTAACATGAAGTTTTAATAGCACATGAGAGAAATTATATATAGAAAATAAATAATGTCATACTATAAGTTTTAACACAAGAAATGGATGTTTTATCCTAAAAAACCTTACTTATGAAAACTCTCAAACCTTTGAGCTTCACCTCTCTTATATTCTTAATTGAATATTATAGCCAGATTACAATAAACATCAACCCTAGTCCACACCTAAAATCAATGTAATCATGCACCATCCAATAATGAATATTCATTATTTTATCGTCTCTCTCATAATCCTTTCATCATGATTTAGTTATAGGAATATAAAACCCAATTCGAAATCTTCTTCAAATAGTACAAGTGGTTGAAAATCATTGTTTAAGACCTTAGGAATCTTGTGACTCCTAATTGTTTTATGACTAGTTTCAAAAATTGTCGGTTTCCCTTCAACCACCTATCAACCACTAGTCTTAATTGACTATGAGAATATTCCTGACTAAATTCCCTTCTAGTGTTCTAGTGGATTATTGATTTTTCTCAACTACTTGACTATCTAATTGATTATCATCTTATAAACTTAATCATCGGTTTGTCTTTCAATTGATTTGATTTTGATTTTCCCATCAACTTGTTATTTCATTTGATTTTTCCCAAATAGACTTGTTTAGGTTCATTCCTATTCATCTTCCCCAACTAGTCAATCAAAAAACAAAACTTGATTCCACTAAAATTATCTATAAATAATACAAACCCCTTAAAAATATACTCATGACATCTTAAAATGCAAATTCCTAAATCACAAAGCTTCAAAGAAAACATTATATGTAGAAGATGCTTCCTTCTAACCCTCATGCTACAAAATAAACCCTCCTTTTAATGAATGAGATGCATTCACAACACTTAACAAATACTCTCTTCACTCAGAAATGTCAAATGAAATATTATTTAGCCAACATCATCCTTAGTGGCAATGGAAAACATAATCTCCCTATAAATTTTTCATTGAATTCCTTAATTTTCCCACTCATTTCCATATCATAATGGTTAAGTGTATCAAGAATACCCTCATATTATCATTAATAAAACTTCTACAATATCATTTTCCTTATATTTTAAATCGTGATCTTTCTCTACTTTATTACTACAATTTAATCCTTGGTTCCCCTTATCAACACCAATGTAACTAGTTTTTAATTCTCATCAAAGTTCCTATCAACTCTATAAATATGGTAGGAATCATGGACTCACATATATTAGTAAAATTCTTTACCTATTGCTACCATCCAATGAATCAACCTACAAAAATGCTTATCTATTTTTATAAATCATCATTTGATATTCAAACAAAAATTTTCCTCACACTACCTACATACTTCCTTTACGTTATGTCTTGAATCATAACCTTTACCCCATACACTATATTTGCATTGCAACCAAATATTACCTCTTCTCTTGCTTTCTCCAAATACCTCACACTATAATTTTCACGCCAACACTTGGAATTTGAGTTTTCACCCTCACGCTTCCTAAGACACATCTTTGGATGTCATGAGACATTAGTGTCTCTCTCTCTCTCTCTCTCTCTCTCTCTCCCCTATATACTGAAAAATGAGTAAAAGCATGTTACAATATGAAAATAAAAGGCTACAAGTATAAATTGTTGAAATATAAAACTATGAAGAAAATATATAAATCTGATCTATGAAAGCATATGGAAAAGTGAACGGTGATCTTATTTAATTTTAGATAACAAGGAAGAGGCTCTTGTCTTAGAGGTATTGGTTATCCTTCCTTATTGCTTCCATTCATTCAAGAAAACCATTTTCACTTATTGAAATTACCAAAGCAGAAAGCATCTAATCTAAGAAAGAAGGAAGAAATGAACACTGATTTCAATTCAATCCTAGTTAACAAAAAAGAGGCTCTAACTTGTAGACCTATTTTGTCCTTCTTTATTGAAACTAATCATTCAAAAGAAATCGGTTTCATTATATATATGGCCATGGAAATAAATTTAGTTTATACAATAAATATTCACAATTTATTAAAACATAAATGTGGTATTAACATAGCAATGAAGATGATATCATACATTTATGCACATAAATCAACAATAGTGTACCTAGCTTAGAATGGGGCCCTCCACCTTCTCCTGGTACACCTTAAGACAATCAAATACAACAAATGTCCATTCACATCAAATAGAAATATATGCACAAGAAATAAAAAGACAAGTCTCAACTTGTATTCAGAAAATAATAGTCGTTATATATCCATAACTAATGGTAGCCTTACTTAAATAGGCTAAAAAGCATAACACGATTGCTATATTTGTTGTAACCACATAAAATATTCTATTAAATCTCATATTTAGAACTAATCTTTTCAGTTGCATAAAATATGGACAAATCCAAAAAAAATCCTAAATTTGCCCTTAAATCAAGAGATTTCCCTGATGACTAGTCAAGTTTGACCATCATTGACCAGACCCGTTTTAAATGATTTGGAGGGGCCAATAGGTATTTCACCATCCCTAGTTCCTGTATTTTCCAAATATATCCTTCATTTGCACCCAGGTGTCCTGCAAATATGGCTTTAAATAAACCATTACAAGATTTTCCGATTCTGCCTAAATTTAATTTTAATGCTCAATTTTTACTCAAACACAAGTTAAAAATAAAAATACATAGTTTAGTTACCTTGGTATGCATTATAAGATATAAAATATGGTAAAAAAATATAGAAAATGGATGATAAATATGGAAAAAAGGATATCATAGGTGTGGGAAAAAGAGTCAAAATTGAGAGTGCTCTTTCTCTCTCTCTCTCCATTATATTTGAAATTCACACCCTTGAGTCATTACACTCTCATTATTTATCAATCCCTTTCATCTCCAATAACACACACGTACATTTCTATGATCATGTGCACTATGGGCCACTCATTCCATGGTCTATACTGGAACACTAACCATATCATTTTCCAATTGTGGGAGATACTCATGCAACTTCTAATGAATCAAAATTTCATAGTCAACTGTCATTTTCCTTGTAATAGCTTTCAAATAACCCCCAAGAAGAATCTTGCTCCAAGTAATTACTATCATAGATGCAATTATCACAATTGATATTTTTGGATTTAACTATAATGACTTGTCTTGTCAGTATTAACATTCATACCCATCTTGGAGAAATAATCATGGAGGATCTTAAGTTGCTTGCCGAGATCATCTTGAATTCTGGTCAGAAGAATGATGTTGTCGTCATAAAGGAGAAGAGTAATGACCATACTAGCGAGATTAGGGCAATTGCATCCCACAACTTCCAAACACTCTTCTAGCTTATCAATGTAAATGCTAAAAAGGGTAGGGGAGAGGGGACACATGTGCTTAACTCTGATATTGCATTTAATTTCTTTATACCAACGCTCAGTGGTCTTAAGCTTGGAAACAACATTATCGTAAAGCTTAATCACAACAACCCTCAACTTGAGAACAATCATTGTCTCTTCAAGTATTTTCCAAAACTTATCCCAACGAACTGTTTCGAAAGTGTTTCTAAAGTCAACAAAATAAAAAAAGAGACCTGTTTTACTATTGTGACACTCCTTGGCAATGATCCTAAGAGTCACAAAATGGTCAATAGTCAATTTATGTCTCCTAAAACTAGCTTTCCCTTTAACTCTTTTACCATGGATTTCAATCCAAAGACTAATCTTCTTTTCCAAACCCATATAGTTTAGATAAAATGTGGCTAATCATAATGGTCTTATAGTTAGACGGAATATTTTTATCCTAACTTTTAAAGATAGACACAATAAGGCTTTGCATCTAAGGACTAGGGAAGTTGTGTTTTACTACCAAATTGAGAAGTTTTTGAATATGAGGGATGAGGATAGACCTTCCTATTTTGAAATTTTTAGCTCAGTATCCTTTAGTATCTCTAGCTTTCCCATTAATGAGTTTCTTACTTCCAAGGTCCACATCTTCCAAAGAAAATATATCCTCCTTTATAGGAGTGTTTAAGATGTTTCCCTTTATATTTGATTGCCCTTGTTTCACATCTCCTAATGATTTCCTTGCCCTAGTATGACACATAATGGTGTAATAATGGCGATCTCACTTCCAATTGAAACTATTATCACCTTCTACATTTTTTTTAGAGCATGATTTTGGTAAATCTCAATTGTTTGGTGCAAGCAGTCCATCGATGTTGAATGTAATAACCCTTTGAAATATGCCATATATATGCTTTTTCATAGATATAAAATTCCCACATGTTTATCATTTGGAATTTGAATTGGATACACTAATTTTAGAAATAACTTATGTGTATGGCTTGGGTAATGGTTTGTACAAGAGTGAGTATAGAATAGGACATTTAATATTGATTCATAGGACTATAATCTTCCTTTTCATTTGAGAAGTTCAAAATTTTTAAATATCTGTCCTTAGAAGATAGAATGTCAAGAGCTTTGTCTCTCTCTACATATGCATGATGACAATCTCAATGATGTGACAATGACTGTCCAATTCCTTTAACACTTTGGCCAAGTAAGAATACAATTTTATTGTCAAGGTTGAAATAATTATGGGCATGTTGTTGCAACAAAAGACGTAGTTAGATGCATTTGAGTTCATGGTTTAGAAATTAAGTCACCAATAATACATAACTACAGTAGGAAACATGAAAAGTGATGTCCAATGTATAACTACAGTATGGAAACATGAAAAGTGATGTCCAATTTCATCTTCAATATGATCACAATGGACTCAATTAAAGCTTGCACTAACTATCGAGGGTGCATAAAAACTCTCACAAGCAAAATAGTACCGCAGAAATCATAAGTAAATGCAACATAGTAATGGAAACCTTTCCATCTTTAAATCCACATGAGCAGGGTTGGAATTTGACGGGCAAAATGCCAGTCACAAGGCATTTTGACCGTATTTCACGTTTAAAAATTTTAAAAAGCCGTTTTTTGTGATGGGCTTTCAAAGTTCTAAAACGTATTTTTTACTGTTCAACTTTTTTGCAAAACGTCATTACTACCCTCTCAAACAACAGATCTTATAAAGAAGTGCAGTAATATTTGGAATTCTTAAATTTTTTTTATTGAAATAAATTTAATTTCATGTTATTTAAGTTAATGGTGTATGTTATTTAAAGTTATAGGTATATATTGATAGCAGTAATATATATATGATGATTAATAATTAAGTACCGTAAATTGGAATTTATATTATAATTTGTTTTTTATTTAAATTAAAATTTTTATGTTGTTTATATTAATAAATAAGTTTATTGGGTATTGCCGCATGTATGATATACGTGGGCTTACCTTTATAAAGGGAGGTCGGCCATGAATAAGCAACCCCCTTAACATGAGGAAGGAAACGTATATATATGAGTGAAGGAAGAGCTCATTTCACTCATCGACTTTCGCTTGAAGAGCTCTTCGCATAAGAGACAAGGGAAGTGTGAACTTACGAGATCTCTCGAGAACCACGTCTGCAAGCCTCACAGGTATCGTGGAATAGAACTGGACTCAATCTCGTTTGCCAGATTCGTCCCTCTCATTCCAAGTAGCAGGTCAAACCGCTGATGGTTGGAAGCTTTGCAACAAAAGGACGCGTTGGGTCACTTCGCGAGGTAACTTATTAAGGTATAACGATGAACTATCGAGGTTTTATTTGATCTAAGGAAACCCTAATAACATCTAGCTCTGTCAGGTATCGTGTGCATTCCATTGCTCGATAACCTCTATCAGGTAATTTACTCTCTGCTCACGATTTTACTGCTAATTTTTTCCTTTCGATTTGATTTCCGTGTCTAATCTAGTGTGTCTCTATTTCGCAGGTATTTCAGGTTGTTGTATTACTATTCGTGTTTCAAGGGAGATTCAAAATGAAAACATTGTCTTACATCAGTTGATGCGTTTGATTTTCAGGTCGGTACTATTTCACGTTGATCCTCAAGATTGTTTTTTCAGACTACACTACAGGCCTCATTACTTGAGGGACAGTGCCATTTTAGTGCATTAGGATCTTTTAGGGTTTTAACGCGGGCTAGAAAGTTACGGCTACACTTGTTTTACTGTAATTTTTGTGGGTAAATGAAAAAATTCGTCATAAACACGATGTTATCAACTTTGGACTGTGGATAAGGGCTTTTGGGGAGTTATATAGATACATAATTTTTAACTTAATGTCTTATATATTTATCTCGAGAGCGGTGGAGTTCATACTTTTTTTCTGGAAAAATAAGTATTGTTGTTTCATACTGTCGTGATATTTTGTTTGCGGAGTAACTGATGTGCTTAGAATGTAAATTAATGTGTCGAACAAATATAAACTATAAAGGAAACCACAAGCACGTGGTACTGTTTGAGGTAGATAGAATAATTACTTGAAGATGCACATTCAAATGTTCAATATCGACTTTTTAATTGAGAAGACACCTGCCACAACATTTATTTTTTTTCAAATGATCTTGGTTGTACACCCGACTGAAGTTATATAAAACTGAGAAGCTTAAATAGAAGAAGAATTCAACGGAATGTTCAATTTCACTGGACTCTTTTTCAGTTTGATAATTAACCCTCCACACATTGAGTTTATTTACGGAATTCAAATTTTCGGTTTTCTTCAACGATAAATAATGAAAATCTTTCCAACATAAGCTTATGTTGAACTGGAATTTTTTTAATCAAAACTTTATATGAAGGGTTTATCATCTGATTCATGAGAACATCACTCTTGAAGGGAAAAATTTTTAATATAACGTTTCTTGACGGGAAGCATAAGGACCCAAAACGTCAAAAAAAAATTGTATGACGGGTAAAGAGAAATCCAAATTCCTACCCTACACATGAGAGATGTCATATTTGGTTTTGCTTACAAAATTTGTAATAATTTCCAATTCTATATGTATCTTGTAAATGGTCCAATAAAAAAATCAATGAACCCTTAAACGTCAACTTCATAATATTTCCCCAACTTGAGCCCTTTTTCTCAATATAGTTTTCCAAATACATACAAAATATCAACAAATTTACAAAACAATTAAAATATATATAATTTTCTTAATACTAAA
>APFE031562393.1:4741-43069 GCA_000404065.3 Pinus taeda | reverse complement strand
TTATATATTTCCATTTTATTATTGTTATAAATTGTATTTTCAATCTGGAACATGGTAAGTATAAAATATTTTTTCATATAATACAAATGAGTTGTTTTACGATACAAATTTAAGTTTTTAAAATTTTTAATGTCCTACCTTAAATCAATAAATTTAAAAATATAATTTATTTTTTGTCCCATGTCTGATTTGGTCCTCCATAGATCCACCATTAAAGTGAATAGATGCCACTGTACTTCAACCTTCGTGGCATCATTGACCCCTTTTTCTGGGGTTGTCCATATCCAAGTTCGAATACCGCTGGGCCCATCGATGCTTTATTTCTTAAGGGTCAGAAATACTAGCAGGCCCACCAATGAAGCAATAGACCTGCACATGATCCGATGCAATCTTGATGATAAATTGAAACAATAGACCTGCACATGATCTGATGAAATCTTGATGATAAATTTCGGGATATTAGTGTTATTGTTTTCTTATGTGGGAGGTAATTTAGTGGTGTGTATGAATGGATCTTATTTTTTTTATTTGATTTTAAATTTTATAGGGATATTTTTCTAATGACAGCCACTAAATTTAATATCCAAATTACTTCAGCGATTCACAATTCACAATAGTTAACCTAAATAAATAACCAGCAAGAGCGAGACTGTGCATATATGACCTTTCGGTGCCAATTCTGACTTTTATGTTACCTCGGTCCTCCATGCATGCACCAGTTGACTGTTCATGGTGGAAACACAGGTAAGCAATTTTTTCCCATCTTTCACGTTCAATGGAAATCCATAAAATACGCTAAATTGATGCATGGATTTTGGCCTCGTCTAAACGACAATCCAACCAATTAAGTGCCACAAATCGATGAATGTTCATGAGAGTCGCTGTCTGTGGCATTTGGACAGGCCTGAGTTGGAGCAGGTAAAGGTAAGAGCGAGACTGTGCATATATGACCTTTCGGTGCCAATTCTGACTTTTATGTTACCTCGGTCCTCCATGCATGCACCAGTTGACTGTTCATGGTGGAAACACAGGTAAGCAATTTTTTCCCATCTTTCACGTTCAATGGAAATCCATAAAATACGCTAAATTGATGCATGGATTTCTTGAGTGCTATATGTATGGTGGCCGTAATTTCAACTCAATGGACGAGACAAAAGCCCAACCACTTCAAATTGCAATTCTAAATGAAATGATGTGACGTTCATATAACATTTTTCGTCGAAATGTGATTGTGATGTTATATCTAACAGTCCATCTCTAATGGATTCTGTCACATCTAACGATATCCCTGAGAGGAAGTCAAATGGATTAACATAGTCAGAAACACGTGCAACATCTGCACATTGAGTGCAAATATAAGGCAAAAAGGAAACGCTGATGATGCAACGGGTTGTGAATTGTAAGATGCATACAGGTCTTTTTTTAAAATTCAGAAGGCCGTTATAATAATGTGGTGGCCAGCTACAACCTTCCTATTTAGTTTTACAATTAATACTAAATAAATGGGGAGCTTTGTTCAAAAAAATTTAAAAATTAATTAGAGCTTGTATTTCTTTTTCGAATAAAACTTACTATCATAAATTTAGGAGAATATCTTCAAAAATCTAAAATACTTAAGTTTTATGATAAGTTAGAATAAAAGCACTCCTTCAATAAAGAGCAGAATCCTAAGATTGCGAAATTGCGATGCAAAACCATGCACTAAAAAACACTCATCGCATCGCATCGCATGCCCCGAATATCACTTAACATTGAAATGCCTCAAACCGCCAATATACGATGATGCATCCCACAAATCGCATTTCGCAGAAAACACAGTAACATATGATTGTCATACGCAATGAATTAATGATATTGCGATCTGCGATATTGCGAAGCAAATCGCGAAATCGCCTTATCACAAATGTAGAGGGCTTGCCATTCAAAAAAGCTTTTTCCATAAATCGATGCCCAATTATACGCGTTAATGTTAATTAATGAGTTAGTTGGCAAGCATTAATGAAATATGGTTTTGATCTGATCGAAGAGCCATTTCACATAAGGTGATATATTTTATATGTTTTCGGCATTTAAAGCTTTCCCGTCACTTTTTTCTTATCATTATTCTTACCTCATTTGTAAACTGCAAGAGCGAAGAGCAAAGAAGTATACATAGTAGTGTTCAGAACAACATGGGAAAGAAGGGTAAAGCTCCGAGTTCTGAAGACAAAGAAATGACGCCCTTATACACGGACACCACCTGTAACAAAGATGCCGGTATTATTACTTGGGAAAGCATGTACAGTCTACTCGAGGAAGAAAATCCCAGAATGATGGAGGTCACAGCTACTGCAGGCTCATACGGGTCTTCTTAGGCATCTATTACAGAACTAGCATGTTCGTTCTTGCACCGGATAGTGGCGAGGCCCAAAATTCTTCCATACATGGACAAGGTTAAATGGGTACTAAATAGTGTTGATATCACAAACAGACAATTTAAAACTGAGGCTCAAGGATTCATTGGCTCATTCACTCCACAGATTTGAGGCTCATGTATCATCTACCAGAGCCACAGGTGACTTATAACAAATAGTTCATGGAGAAGTTCCCTAAAGAAAATGAAGATTTGGCAGAATGCACCAAGGACTGGTCAAGAAGGGACGAACCACTAAAAAATGATAAGCACGGTATGTATAGTACTGGTTCTCTCACCTCCCTGTATTGCTTTGCTGCTACTACGCTCTGTAGACTTTTTGGAAAGCCAGACGTTAACAAATTTTCATCTGAATGGCTACATTATTGGATGCTGCCACTAATGCTACTATTGTGGATTGGGTTAAGATATTGTCCGACAATTTAGCCACAACCATTTTGAATTACTCGTCCAAAAAAACTACTACTCAAAGGATTTATCCCCCTTTTTACTTGTCTGCTTATGTGATGGATGCAATATGTTATATTTCCAAGTTTCCTCTAATGGGCTGGAAATTGACTACTCAGAACCCCTTACCCATTCATATTTATCACAAAGAATTATGGGATTAATTCTACAATATTTGTCATAGAATCATGTTACCTCTGTACAAAATGTTGTATGATAAAAACGCTCCAAGATTTTCTCCCGAAGCGGAGGTCGATATGCTCCCCGTCACGAGATGGTTCAGAGAAGAGCTTTTCACATATGTCAGGGTATTTAGAAGTCTCACTTCCCCTCATGTATTACCTTTATATGTTCCTGATAAACTACTGGCATTATACATTACTTATCAGACCTGCGGAGAAGGAGGTATGAGTAAAGATTTGAAGGATAAGAAGAAAGCCATTTGGTCGCAATTTCCTGTGGCCTGTGGGGCCTTTTCACTCTTTGATGTAGGCCATGCATTGAAAGAAGTAAACAATATGCTATGTCTACCATTGTTCAAATTTCCAGGAAGATCGTTCAACCCTTCTGATATCATTAAGAATATCACTACTGCAGTCAAAATAAAAGTGTTTTCTAAAGAAGATGATTTTTTTGAAGATATGTTACACCAGAAAAGTACCCTTAAAGAAGTTCTGCATTTGGCCCAAATGCGATTTCCTCCAGTAGAATTTCAAGAGTTCAAAATGTACAGAGAAAGAAGATTAGTTAATATCCCTTTGGATAAATTACGCTTAGAACTTGTGAGGGAACCAACTCCCCGTATCAGTCTAAGTGGAAGTTCAGGCACAGACACATCTAAATCTAAGTCTGGGAGAGAAACATCAAAATACTCCAAGAGGTCCGAAAGTGACCATAATAAAAGAAAAGGGTCAGTAAGAGATACTGCCCAGTCTAAGGAGCGCTCGGAACAACAGGTTTTGACTTCTCCATAGGTAAATCTTTCCACTCTCATCATCCAGCCACCACCAGTTAGAACTGAGCTAGATAAAGAATGGGAGACATTCAATGACTTAATCAATACTGAAGGACAGAGCAAAAAAACACCTCAAAGTAATGTACAGACAGTGGATGATATAGTCACCAGAATGATCAATAATGTCCTAGAAATGGAACATATTCCTATTACCCCATCTTCTGAACTTATACTCAAAATAGAGGAAATTCCTCCTCTTGATGTATTTTACAGTCTGCAACATAAGGTTGTGGTGAGAAGAGAAAGAAAGAAAAGGAAATTGGAAACATGCTCTCTCATGGTGTAGAGCAATTAGACATCCTATGGCAAGATCCGACCACCGAACCCACTGAAAATCTCACTAAATTATCTCAGATCGCAGGAGCATATGCTTCTACGACCATTGATAAAGCATCTGAGGTACATCAGTTACTGAAAGAAAAAGAATATCAAATACAGGTTTTGCAGCAACAACTACAACAAGCCAACGCCAATAGCGAAGCACAGAAACAACTTGAAAGACTACAACAAGACTTTCAAAAAATGCAGCTAGGATACTAGAACAGTTTGTCCGAAAGAGAAAAACAGCTACAGGTTACACAAGAGATGCACAAGGATGATCCTAAGCTTACAAAATTCGTCACAGAATCCATTTCCTTAAATGATCAACTACTGCAACAACAAGAAACATTGTGCCAAAGAATATCACAGTGGAGCTCTTATTGCGAAATAATCGATAGAATTACTAATCAAGTCATGGACTTGCAACATGATTACGATTTAATTGATAAAAGAGTTACTAAATATTTGGCTTGGCAGGAATTAGTGGAAGGGAAGAAGGCAGGCGCACCCATAATCAATGACACCCACAAAAAAATGCTCTTTAATAAGTGCGATGCACAGATCAGGAAAGTAGAACAAGCAGCAGAAGAAGCAGCCACAGCAACAAAAACGTCATTTACTGCATCAATGAAAATTTACACAGGTCAAATCTAATCTCAGAGACCACTCCAGGGTATCTACCAAATGTACAGCATCTGTCGACGAGCTAGAGATAGAAGGCTCAAGAAAAGGCATAGTCCATCAAAAGGTTAAACAAGTTCAATTGGGATTCTTAGTGGACGTACTTGGTAAAACCACATAGCCAGTGCATGACTCTCAAATGTATCATTAATTCTACCGAGAAAATGGCGCTAGCACTTGCCGATTTCGTTTTCGTATGACGACTAAAGTCGGAAGTCGGCTAGCCAACTCTCCTCAAGAAAATGCTAAACGCTTGCGAATACAAAGAATAGATACATAGATAGTTAATTGTTAGTTTTAGTTTTAGATTCAGTTTTAGTTTTAATTTTGCTTTATTTTTGCCTAAAATAAGGACGGTCATTTAAATCACATTTTACATTTTTGTAATAAATTATTTTTAGATTTAGCTAGTAGTATTTAAACCCTTTTCATGCATTTAGAAAAGGATCCTAAAATTTGTCAAAAATCTGTCCTCAGAACATGCATTTTTGCACCCTCCGAGGAGGTTTTGATGAATGAATGGAACATGATTTATTGATATCTGCATTTAATCTCTACTAATGATGTTGCAATTTTATACTCTTAGTAGATGTTGGATTAAGAAGAGATAAATCATTATCGCTTGAAGCTCATGAGTAGAACTAGTTATAAATGGTACTTTTATCTCTTAACTATTTCTGCTTACATGTTAAGGTGATATTCATGTTCAGTTATTTATATATGAATGTGTGAATGCTTGAGTTATCATTTGGCACTTCTGTACGGTGGTAGCTATTTATTTATGTTTAATATATGAGCAACTTATTATGCAATATGTTTTTCACAAATGTTTCGTCTAACGTTTTATACGAAATGGTTTATCTTTATTGAATTCTTTTCTCATAGTCGTTGAATGATCTTTATTATCAATTTCTAAGGGTCAAAATGAAGGGAAAAAGGGTATTTTTATAAGAAATGATGGGATAATGGGGAAATTAGCAGACAAGTATGTGGGGGTGAAATGAAATGAGGGGAATTTAATCAAAATAAGCTCGTGAATATCCTTTCATTGTCATAAATGCTCCTACACACTAAAACATAGGATTAAGCATGATAAATGTGCTTATGATTTACCAACCTTGTACATTTGCAATCTTTCTTCTACCTACCCTTTACTTATCCTAACATTTTTTCTTCAATTTATTGGGTGCATTTAAACTAGCATACCCTTTATTTCTTTTTCTTTTGACAAGCAAACTATCTAATTCTAACCTTATAACTTCCAATGATTGAGATTAAGCTAATGAGCACATTTTTATTTCTCTACCTAACTACTGATCTGCCAAGGTTAAACAGTTTGGCTAGATCTTTATTCTCTATCTATAAACATGAAATTTAAATCATGTATTAGTCAAGATTAAGCTATTTGACTGTCATGGGTTGTGGCATTTATAACAAGCTGCACACAACCATTATTTTTCACATAAAAGTAAAAGCAGTGGCACTTGAATTTGCACACTTTCATGATCTGTTTTTGTTTGGGGTTCTTATTTTTCACTTTTCTTTTTCTTTTTGTCCTTTGATTATTCTTTTAGGACATACCCTCTTTACATTTTTTTATTTTTAATATGGAAAACATTTTTCAAAAAGCAAAAGTATGTACAATATTACAAGACTAACCATAGCTAATTCAAAATTATGAATCCTATTATTATATGACCCTAACAGGGAGTATTCTGAATAGCCTCGTCTTCTCCATAATATAGAGAGTGTATACTTCTTTGGAGGAGTAGGTGTTCTTGACTGTAATGTTCCACTATTGGGGCTAGTGGTTGTCAATGTTGTATCTATGGATGAAAATTTCACTAATAATAATAGTATCAGAGTCAACACCCTTTCATGTATTTGTTTTTAATGTAGTAATATTATTTTTGTTTCATTGGCAATGTATCTTATTTAAATTATGAATATTCTTATGAACCGTTTTGTATGCATTTGAATGGTTGAATGTGTATTGTTGGATTTACTCATCACTTTAACTTGTTGACTATTTTTCATTTTAGCTTGAGATGTCATCCTACTTGTGTGTTCATTTCAAGTTGTGTACTATTACAGGCTTCTAAGGGGCACACTTCAATTCCTCTCCATGTGTTAGAACCTTCATGCATCACATTTGACTCTCAATAGGTTCACACACTTTCTCTCATCCAAAGTTATCGTACTTTCCTCTGCGTGCTACCATGCATAAGGAATTACACTATCACCCACTATTGGGACTCCTACTACAAATGGTGTGAGGTCTAGGTGGGACTTCATATCAGGGAGATCCATTGAATGTTGGTGGGTGTGGCACCACTAAAACAACATAAATTGTATTAGGCTCACAAGGTAACACTCGCAAGGTGTTCTCCATGGTGTAAAGGTTACTGGTTCAAAGTTGTAGAAATTCCTTATAGATTCAAACTGTTAATTGTAATATGCTAAAACAATAGACTTTAATCTACTCTACTCATGAGTGGAAATAATAAATGATCCATGAAATCACGAAGCATACAAGAGAAAGAATTCAATCACAAATAACACAATGATTCTGGAGAAAGTGACAGCTAAAACCCCGTGCTATTTGTTTATTGCATTAGTACGAAAATATGAGAATATTACAATGGTTTTCTCAAGCCCAAGCAACCTTCACACTCTCTATCTTTATAACAACTTCCTAGACAAGCCTAGACCAATACTTAGCCAATTTTCTGCTTTCCCAAGTCCCTATTTCCTTGTGTTGTTCTTCAAGTAATTAGCCCCTATTTAATTGGTAATTTACTTAATTATTAATTATGTAATCCTCATAGGCCTTCCTCTAACTGCATGAACCATTTGTTTAAGTTGGATGATTTTACAACTGATAGTACAATGTTCCTGAACTCCAATCTAAACTAGTTCTTTCTCTGATCTGACATCCATGAGTTAATTATGATTGAATCTTCAGTATAGTCGTTGATCACTACAGGCAGCACCACACTTCACTTCCAGAAGCACCAAAAACTTTAGGCAACATCTCATTGTACTCTAGGAAACACCACACTCGACTACAGGGAACACCCCACTGGATTGTTGGAAACACCACACTAGTAGACCTCCATCAGTTGGCATTGAATTTAACTCAATTAGACTGAATTAATTAATCACAACTCAAAATAAACTCAATCAAGGCTTCTATAATGTAGGAGACACTCTACATGATTCTAGTTACACACTCAAATCAAATTAACTAAGACAACTACATCAAATTAACTTAGTTCACTAATACAAGTTGACATGAGATGTGGAATTACAATTTTATTCCCAATTTAATTGAAGGACAAAATTAAATTAGTGTTTTCTTTCTTGATGTTATTTTAAACATTTCTTATTGCAATTTTGAACACTCCCTCTCAATAAGAAATGGATTCACATCTATCCCAATCCAGTACCTTTGGAATGTTCTGCATGCACCTCTTGTCACTATTGCTATTGCTACTGCAACTAAAAATCATCCAAGCAAAAACAATTGAATCAACTGTGTTTGCAACTGTGTACTGGGAAAATTGTGTTGTTGATGAATCTGCTATTGAGCCTCCCTCTCTACTATCAACTCTATTTTTCACTCCTCGATATCTAACTTACATTGATCCTCTTTCAACTAAATACTATGGGTCCCCATAGGAAGGTAATGATCCATTAGATAGAAAGCACCTCAATGGACTCTTCCAAAATTTCTACAACTCTTGTGACTATTGCTTCACATCACCCCACCTCACATCTGGAGGTATGGATGCATGTGCTCCCTCTAGACACTTGGCTTGAACTCTCCTCCTACTCCAGGTCTCTGACTAGTCCTCTTCAACATCATCATCGTGGTTAGCCCAACTATCAACTGGTGGAGGCTTCTTGTTGAGAGCTAAATCATGCTCCCTCTCAACCACAACATCTCTAATCCATGCCTTTCTCCTCAAGGTTGTGCATGCATCTTCCTCTAATATGTAGAGGCTTTTGACACTGACACCAAATTGCTTGAGTTGACATGAAGAAAGATGCTTGAGATATGCCTTCCCATCTATGAATACTACTTCATACCATTTGTCTCCAATCCTCAATTTCTTCATCAGTTCAAGTTTATTCGATTCATTTTTATTGCCAAATAGTTCACTGAGAGTCTTCCACATAGGAAAGGGAGTCTCTTTTCCATGTTGTTTCAAGACTATGTGGTCTCTCACACCCTCTAGGATGATCCTCCTGGCTCTTGCTACACTCTTCTTTCACTTTACTAGATATTTAGCCTCAGATGTTGGAGGCTTCAGGATATCATGATCTATGAATTCCTTTAGTTGATTATCTTCTAACACTTCGTCCATCATGTCCTTCCAAGCAAATTAATTTGAGCTACACTAAAGGGTTTACTCGAGTCTCACTCCATAGAATGACATCCTATTAGCTCTGAACAATGATTCTACAAATTCTATTCACTTGCAAGGACAACTTCGAATTCTTATCTTTTATCGTGATTTCAGCTCTGATACCATGTAGAAATTCCCTGTAGATTTAGATTAATAATTATAATATGCTAAAATAATAGACTTGAATCTACTCTAATCATAAGCAAAAATATTAAATGATCGATGAAATCATGAAGCATACAAGAGAAAGAATTCAATCACACATAACACAATGATTTCCTTGGGAAATCCACAACTAAAAACCCTTGCTATATATATATTACATTACTCAGAAAATATGAGAATAGTACAATTTTTTTCTCAAGCATGAGAAACCTCTACACTGTCTCTATTTGTCTCACAAATTCATAGACAAGCCTAGACCAATACTTAGCCATTTTGTTGCTTGCCCAAGTCCCTATTTCCTTGCATTGTTCCTTAAGGAATTAGCCCCTATTTAATTGGGAAATTTCATAGTTATGAATTGTGTAATCATCATATTCCTTCCTCTCACTTCATTCACCATTTATTTAATTTAGATGATTTTACAACTGATAGTACAATGTCCATGAACTCCAATCTCAATTGGGTCTTTCTCTGATCTGACATGCATGAGTTAATTATGAGTGAATATTTAGTTTACTGGTACATCAGGCAGCACCACACTGCACTTCAAGAAGCACCACACTACACTTCAGGCAACACCCCACTATACTTCAGGCAACAACACACTCGATTGTACATAACACCCCACTGGACTACATGCAGCACCACACTACTAGACATCCCACTAATTCCTCTATCAACTGGAACTGAATTTAACTAAGTTATATTGAATTAATTAATTACAACTCAAAATAAACTCGACCAGGGCTCCTATAATGTAGGAGACACTCTGCATTACTCTAGTTACACCCTCAACTCAAATTAATTGAGCCAACTAAGTCAAATTAACTTAGTTAACTAATACAAGTTGTCATGAGATCTGGAATTACAATTTTATTCCCAATTTAATTCAAGACAAAATTAAATTAGAATTTTCTTTCTTGATGTTATTTTCAATATTTCTTATTGCAATTTTCAACAAAATCTCTGTGAGAAATAATTAACCCATGCTAATGGCCAATGTGGCCAAGGCTAGGCCTAATCCCCGGGTGATTTTGACGAATACATGTTTTGATTATTATTAAATATTAATATCTATGAGCATTTACCAATAATTTAGTTTACATAATTGCACTACTTAATAATTGAAATACATGTATTTTCATTGTTAAATTCATATTATTAGCATAAAATAACAATTATAAATTTTAGAAAAAATATTTTATGCTATTTATTAGCCTTTTTTTATTAGTCATAAGGAATTTTTTTTTTTAACTTTTATTTAATTTTATTATTTTTAAATTTGACATTTTCAATTAGCCCCTATTTAATTGAGAAATTCCTCAATCTAGAATTCAACAATTCTCATATGCCTTTCTCTACATGGACCATCTATTTAATTTGGATGATTTTACAACTGATAGTACATTGTCCCTGAACTCCAATCTCAATTGGGTCTTTCTCTGATCTAACATGCATGAGTTAATTATGAGTGAATATTTAGTTTACTAGTTGATCAATGTGGGCAACACCACACTGCACTTTAGGCAGCACCACACTATACTTCAAGCAGCACCACACTACACTTCAGGAAACACCCCACTTTACTTCAGGTAGCACCACAGTGCACTTCAGGCAACACCACATTGTACTTTAGGCAACACCACACTCAATTATAGGAAACATCGCACTAGACGACACGCAACACCACACTATTAGACCTCCCACTAATTCCTCCATTAATTGGAAATCAATTTAACTCTATTAGATTGAATTAATTAATTACAACTCAAAATAAACTCAACCAGGGCTCTTATAATGTAGGAGACGCTCTACATGACTCTAGTCAGACCCTCAACTCGAATTAGTTGAGCCAAATGTTAGAGCCTAGATTGACCTTAGGCTGAAGGGAGGCAATCCTAGGATAACCACAAACCAAGCTTAACCTAGTAGCTAGCCCTATGAAGTCGGGAGAGGGCTCTCTCCTTGTGAATCTCAGTCAAGATGACTGGATCAGATATGGATTTTAGGCTAGGTGTAGTAGCTCTAGGGTTTTTGATTGATTTTGTTAGATCAAATGGAGCAGGCAGCTTTGGGTCTGGGAAATCAAGTCAAGATGTAGGTGTTCTATGGGGCAAGGTAGGTAGGTGTTTTGGCACTTGGAATTGAGTGAGATGAAATTTCTAAGACTAGTGAGGAGCTAAGGAGGACATGTAAAGATCATGTATCCTTCTCAAATAGTATAAACCATCAAAAACTGAATGGGTTCCCAAGGTAGAGCACTGTAAAACAATGTATTCTACGTATCTATCTGATATCATTCAGCTAGAAGAAATGAATTAGGTTGTAGCACACATAACACATGAGAAGAACTAATAAAAAAAGAAGAAACTATGCAAAAACACTTTACCACAAGTATCCCATAAAAATAGCTGCAAATCCTGGTTTATTTCCTTGCCAAACTGCTGAGAAGAATGTACAATGTAGCTTAGAGCATCCAAGAGAGTCCAACCTTTGCTAATGACAGACAAAATACATAATATAGACATAAAACCACCTATTCTAGCCATCAGGGGTCGAATCCAAGAGATAAGGATCTGTTACAACCATTTCCAAACAAGGAACATGAATATAGGTAGTGGAACAGCGTGCCTCTATAAGCATGGAAATAGATTCATTGACCCCCAAACCACCTCAAACAGATGAATCTACCCTCTAAGATCATTTCACAATTAAATTTACATACCAAGGCATTAATTAAAATCATAAATTCATCCATGAAGAGGGAAAAAGTCAACTTGCAGTGAAAGTAGGCGAGAATTGGATTTTTTTAGCAAACAGGCTCTATGCACAACCCCACTGACCAGGTGTGTAGCACCGCTTTAGACCCAATTCTGGAGGCCTTACCCTTGGCCAAATTGAGCCCACAATAGCTCATTGGAAAGGTATTCCTATATAGCTTCTGGAAACTCTTGATTGTTTGCATTTAGATGTCATTTTCCCCCTCAAAGTAAAATCTCCCAAGGTTGCTTCTGTGTGTCCAAAAAGAGGTAGGGAGGTCATTGTTTGGTAGTTGTTTGACCTTTTGGTGACATAGTTTTGATCCAAAATTGCTGAGATTTTCTGGGTTTCATTCTCTTATCATGTTGAATCCAGAAATATAAGCCATTCCTTCAAAAAGTGCTCCAGGGAAACGCGCAGTGCCATCTAGGGCAATTTCCTATTATCAAAATTCCAAAAATTGAAAAAGACAAAAATTTATCAAAACTTGCCTAGATTTGGCACAAGGCACCACCATTAGTTTATTTGATGGGCTAGTGAGGCTTCAACCAATATTTTCAACTTATCTTGCTCCTTTTTTCTCTTTAAGGCCTTCCTCATCCTAGCCTTAAGCTTCCTCATCCTTATGTTGTAGATTTTGTTGCGGGTCATGTAGTGGTAGGCCATGTGGTGAAGCATATTTTTGTCTCTATTGGCCTTCTCAATCAGCCCCTCAAGGTGTATGTTCACCCTCTTTAGCCATGTTTCCTTATCATTCTCAATCTCTTGCTCAATTGGGGTAAACTTGACATTTGCCTCCTTAGCCTTTTGCCTGTTTTCCCTGATCATTTGCAGCTCCATGAGGACTTGCTTGTCGCTCAATTGTTTGTTCTCTTGGTCTAAATATTTGATAATGCACTCAGCCGTCTCTAAGTTATCTGACAAGGATTGTATCTCAGCCTCTTATTCCTTTATGATCATGTCTTTGGCAGTTTTTGGATCTTGAGTTTCTAAGTCAATGACACCAACCTCTTGATGAGTGAAGTGCTTTTCTGCCTCCTCATGATCAACAAGGTTAAAATCTCTTTCTTGCTCATCACTAAGATCCTTCCTTTGCATCTTTTTCTTGACCTTTTCTTTGCCCTTGCTTTTTTGCTCAACCTGTGCCTATTTTGCTGAAGAATAAGGAAAAGCCCCTTCCACTCCTTGTGGAGATATTATTTGCCTATAGCCTGATGATGAAGGCCAGACCCCTTCCACCCCTTGTGGAGATAATACTCGCCTAGCAGCTGCAAAAAGTTTCCTAGTGCCCCTCTTATATGTCACAAACACTGGCACTCCAACAGTTTCAGTCTCTTTGACCTTTTCATGTCTTGAAGGTTCACCTTCTTCATGAGGCACTAAGGAAAAGATTTGTAGGCCTTTGAACATCTCATGAGAAATGAAAGTATCCCATGGCATGTTAAGAAGGTTCAACTGATGTAGAACAATGATTTTAATTAAAGAGTAATGGAAAATGCTATTCAACTGCCGAGGGTATGGTTTCTTCTTTATAATATGTGCCATTTTCTCAATATTTCTGAACATGATGTAAGGGATATTCATCATTCTTACTCTAGTGAAATGCATCAGTAATCTAATGTGGTAGGCATACAACCGGGAGAACCTACCTTCATAAGTGAAGTACTTGATAATGATCTTCATCAATGGAGCAAACCTGCCTTCCGAAAATTTGAAGGGGAATACTCTCTTCAGTTTATCTTTGTATCTAGCCTTGATGTAAGGCTCATAGTGCTCCCTATCAGTATCCTGACCTTTGTTCCATTTTTCACCCACCTTTAGAATACTTGTAGCCTTTTAGATGACAGCTGGTGATAAGGTGAATGTAGTTCTAGCAAGGGTTACTTCATTATTGTGCAAACGTGTCACAAACAACCTTGTCAACTCATGATGAAATTTAACTCTTTCTACCCTTTCACAAAATCCAAAGCATGACTGGTGTTTAAAGCAAGAAATGGCAAGTAGACAGGCTTGCAACTCCCTCAAACTAGTGGGCTCCTCTTTGATAACCCTTCATCCTTTATGAGGGTTCCTTTGCTATATGTTTCTCTCCTTGGAACTATCACTAAGGGTGTCTTCCTAAAGCTCATATTCACTGTCTCTTTCCATTGTTTTTATAGCTATGAACACTTGTGGTGAATGATGAGATAGGGTGGATGGATGAAAGATGAGTATGAAGAGATTTTATGGATGAGTAGGTGAGAGTGATTGGTAGTGTGAATGAGATTTAGGGAGTGACTAGGATAAAGTGTGTAGAGGTTTGAAAATTTGTATGTGGGAATAGGATTTAGGGAAAATATATGAGGGGATGGGGTTTAGGGAATAATAGAAAATGGATAAGATAGGAAAACAATAAGAGAGTGAGCTTGTCAATTTTATGAGACAGTGTGTGTAAAAACTAGGTTTTTGACTTTATGAGTGAAAGAATCACCAAACCTTGATGTAAAAACATTTTTCAATAAGAAACATTGATGTACTTACTTGCAAAGAGGTAAACTTGGATGATTTGAGGAAAATTGGGTGATTTGGAGCGATTTGGGACTTGGCTACTAGGTGCGCAGTGCCTCACCCAGGTGCGTAGCACCTCCCAGGTGCATAGCACCCATGTATTTTTACACTAAGGATGACTATCGGGTGTGCAACGCCTCCTAGGTGTGTAGCGCCAGCCTCTGATGCGTAGCGCCAGTCAGAATTCCTTCATAACACAACACTTGCACTCCTTTAGTCAATGACTCTCAAAAATCACTTTCTTGGCTCTTCTTTCACACTTGAACTTCAACATTAGCATAATCAAAAGATAAAAAGAGATATGGCTTTATATGACTTTCACTTTTTTATTTTTTGATGGTGAAAATCCACTTTTGTAATGTCTATGTGCTTTTTCAAATACTCTGTTTTTTGATGCTTGACCTTTTTGCTTGGATAGGGGGACTGATGCTCAATTTCTTTGACTTTTGCAGTGGTAGGCACTTGGCAATATAACCGGGTGATCAGGAGTAGCATGGAACCATTTATTACATATGAGAACAACAAAATTACATGAAATTTTAAAAATAATATACAAATGCTCTGTTTTCACCTAAAAACCAGTTTTGGTGTGAGAATTTTATTAAGCTTACAAATTACCAAATTAGGACTTTTCTGATCATTATTATCATCCTCATGTGTCTATTGACCATTATTATCAATAATCGCTGAATTTTGACCATGGTGAAAACCCTAAGACCTAATGAGACTAAAACCTTATGTAATTGATAAAATGAACTGATAATAAGCATGAATCATTGACTGAAAGGTATGAAAGGAGGTCAACAGATATATATCATGAGGGAAAAACTAAAATGAGCCCTACCATCAGTGGATCCATGTCCTACTGGAATGCAACTTATCAGAATGGGACTCCTAGTATGAAATGCAAAAGAGTAAATTTTGATCGCTGATGGCAGTGTGAAGACACTGACACTAACACCAACTAAGTGAAATTAACTTAGTTAACTAATACAAGTTGTCATGAGATGTGGAAGTGCAATTTTATTCCCAATTTAGTTCAAGGACAAAATTATTATTAGGGTTTTCTTTCTTTATGCTATTTTCAACATTGCTTGTTTAAAGTTTCAACAAAAGCTCTGTGAGAAATAATCCACCCATGCTAAGGGCCAATGTGGACAATGCCAAGCCTGATCCCTAGGTGATTTTGACGAATACATGTTTCATTTATTATTAAAAATTAATATCTATGAGCATTTACCAATAATTTAATTTATATAATTGCACTAGTTAATAATTGAAATACATTTATTTTCATTGTTAAATTCATATTATTATCACAAAACAATGATTATAGATTTTAGTAAAATTATTTTATGCTATTTATTAACCTTTTTTAATTAGTTATAAGGGGTTTTTTAAAACTTTTATTTAATTTTGTTATTTTTAACTTTGACATTTTCATTGTTTTTTTTATTTCATTATCTTTTAAATTTATTTTTCTATTAACTTTTTTCAAATGTTTTTTTTCAACTAACTTTGCAATAATACTTGAGACATTCCTTGGTTAAAATTTTCCCTTTGTAAATAAATTGTAATTAATCAAAATCTTAGAGAATGGACACAGATTCTAGTTGCTTGAGGAGGGAATTTGTTTTAGGAATGGGTTGCTTTAACTATCAGTCCTAGTTGGTTGAGTGGTTTTAAATGGGCTAATTGTGCAATAAATTTAATTGCAAAGAAGAGGAAAGGTCCTATTGTCGTTTAAGCCCCAATGGAAATCAAGAAGAGGACACAATATTAAAGGCAACATCAGTTGCGGTGTCCAAGGTAGCTTTGTGTTGGCCGGATAAATCGATCTTGTGGACAAGGCCGATCTCCATAGTATCAACAAATATCTAGCAACAAGCAGGACAAGAAAATGTACCTTTCTCTAAACATATTGCGATTCATTAATAAAAACTAAAGAGGTGTTTTAGACCCTACCTTAAGTCCAACGCTAGTTCGTGGTAGCCAAGCTTTAACCATCCAAAAGAGTTTCCTTTTGAGAATCTGCAATCACAATCAAGCACACATCAAATAACACCTGCATAGATAATATAATAAATCATGTTCATCATGGTGATGAAGGAATCCATAAAATAAACCATAAAACATAGCTTATTGAGAAAAATAAACTTGATTGTATTAACTTTGAAATAGAAGAACTTTACAACCTTTGGTGCCTTGATGTTATACAAGCTCTTCCCAGGGTCCAATCAAGAATCTCCTCTAGTTTGACAAGCCTCACTCTCTTCCAAATGAGATCAAAACGGTATGTAATCTCTCCTCTCAAAAGCTCAATTAGGAAGACTAAGTTCCAGCAACATTTTGCCTCAAAAATATTCAGCTTTCAACCTCCTCAGTAACTAGCCCAATGCTTCATTTTATAGTGCAAAGGAAGGAGGTTACATGCCCACCTATGAAGGGATAGAGTCCTCCTTCAAAGGGATAAGCTCCTCACATCAAGGGGTTAGCTCCTTAAGGTATGGGATGCATGAACCTTTAAGGAGAAAACTTGCCACCTCAAGATTCTCTCTAGAAGCTTCCAGAAATGACTCAAAGTGAGTTTTTAAGAATGTACTTGCCCTTTTTTAACTTTTACAGGGGTCCGCACCCATAACACAAAGACAGAGCGGTCAGGTGTGCAGGGGACATGACCATTAGGTGCGAGACCACAGGTGATGCTAAGAGAAAGTGCGGAACCAGAGTTTTAGATATTTTTAAGGGCTTTCTCTTATTTTCATGGCTTGACATGAAGAACTGAGGTTTAATACTTGCAAAGGAGGAAAGTATGAGTGGTGATAGACTCACACAAATTACAGAATGCCAAGGTGACAATTTTTGTGCAACAGATTTCCCCCTAAAGTGTGAAGTCTGTAATAGATGAGGATAGCATTTTTCATCTAAGAAGAGTGAAATACTTTATCATTTCAAGGGTCATCCTGTGGACACCCCGTCGAAACCTGTAAAAACATTCAATTCAAAATATATATATTTCATATCATCACTGAGGTAGGCATTCCCATACTCTGATCAAAACTGACTAGAAAACTATCTAAACTGCTCTGATACATGAATCATTTTGTAACACATCATGAGTATAGACATATGTAGACATATTATGGCACATCCATCTGTTTATGAATAGTCCATTGTATAATGAATAACAAAATTCCTCGTAGCCTGGATGCTAGAAACTAGATCCAAGGTCTTGATTTCTGCTCCCCGAACTAGTATGATTCTATGCATGTGAATGAATGTGTTGAAGTCGAACATGGTAGAAACCACTTGATTACTAGTCAATGATGCGAACTATTAACAAGTGTGAGAGAAACCACCAGTAATGTCAATGGCTCTCAAAGTACTCAGTACAATCCATCAAATGTGAATAAATGAGCTGATTTCGAACACATCATAGAATCCTTTGATCGAAGGTCAATGATGCAACCTGTCATCGAAGGTGAGAACCCTGCCATTAGGGCATGTAGATTCCAAGGTACTGATGATTTCTACATCATCTTTCTAGATAATGAGTTGGAGTCGATAAAAAGCGATCCATCGTAGATAAGCCCACAACACAAAATCATAGATCAAGTTTTGAAGAAACATATTTCGCAAGGACTAACTCAGGGATGGTCAAAATGGATGACAGATATTTTGCAAATGAATGGTTTATTTGAACTGACCTCTTAAACACATAACAACACTGCAGATGGTTTGGTGACAATTGAGCCAAAGCTAATACCCATAAATTGGCTAAAGACTTTCAATATGGTTTGATTAACTGTTAGGCAAAGGATTTCCCAACCCAGGTGAACAAAATGTGTCGTGTTCAAGAGTGGTTAACTGCTTTTCTAAAACACAATGTATAACAAACAGGTTAATTTTTCTCCCTTTTCCCCCACCATTTTTAGCAAGTACCTCTTTATTTTTGACAAGCTTGAGGACGATAACATTTGCTTGATTATAAGCTCATCCTTCAGATGAGTCCAACTTAGTGTAAAATGCGAACCCTAAGAAGGAGTGGTCCGTTCCTATTTAAATTTGAACAGGTCCTTTACTGTTGAATTTTAATGAGTCCAGTATAGGAAAAACTCGGTGTTTTTCAATTTTAGGGAGTCAGAAGAAAAACTTAAGAAAACTCCATGGCTGTCCTTTTTCGTAAATTTGTGTCCCCAAGCCCGAAAAAGTATAAAATAATACTTGAGAGAACCACTTGACCGTTACGATCAAGGAGTACTTTTCATAATTAGTGACTCCAATCTAAAAAAGTAAAAATGCGATCGAAAACACGTCATTTTATAACCAATATCAAACTTGAAATGACAAAAGTCCAGCAATCTTTTCATGTTTATACGGTCAGAAAAGATCTGTAGGTGGACCGTCCTTTTAATTTCGTTTTAACGAGTTTAAAAGAAAAAACTCGACAATATTTTCACATTTTAAGAGTCAGAAAAGAGCTTAAAGAGGACTCCAATGTTTCGCTTTTTTGTAAATTTCTGAAGAGTCCGAAAAAGTGAAAAAGTATTCTCTTTGTTGAAAATGATCAATTCTCCCTGAAAATCCAATATTGTGCACAAAAACTCAAAACATTACTTGTACCTGTTTTAAAATAAATAAAAATGCATCAAAAGTTACCTTTTTAAAGTGAAAAATAAACAAATTAAAAATTCATTTATTAAAAAAATCTTATAAAAAGGGCTTTCGTAAATTCATTTTTACCATTTGACTTTAGAGTGAGCAGTAAGAGCTTTTGGGTAAGAAACTTTCCGTGAAGATTGTGGAAAATACGACCATTGGAATCGAAAACTGTCAGCTCTAGGTAATCCACATCATCCTTATCTTGCATTTCAACCATTTAAATTTTGATTTTAGGGCTTTACAATTGATTCTTTAAGGAAAATTTTGTTTTAAAACCGCTCGCGAGGGTCCATAGGTGAAACATGTGGCCCCTGTGGACCCTGAATGTTTCGTACAAAGGAAAAAGTCAGGGTCCCACACCTACTCCTAAGGATGAGTGCAGACCTACGCACTGTCCCTAACTAGCGGGTGCAGACCCCACGAAATAAGTTTAAAAATTTCAAATTTTTCCATTTCCGTCCAAAATTTTTGAACTAAATTGTTCTAGTCCACCTTTTTTGCAATGTAGGATATACAAAATGCTCATTTGGTGGGAACGCGAGCATGAAGATGTGGATATTGCTACATTAATTCATCCACCTATAATACATGAATTAAAAGCATGCGAACTATTTAAATTTTGGGCCATACCTAGCATGAGGGCTCAGGTAGACTTTCTGCAATGGCTGGTAGACAGGTGGAGCACACAAGACCAGTGTTTCATGATTGGTGGCCACCGGCTCGAAATCGAGCTAGAGGAAATTTATTTCTTGACTAGTTTGCCCAAGAGAGGTGGATGATTATCTCTATTCGGGACTAGGCCAGGTGGCCAGTCTGCCGCTTGTCTCCACTAGAGTTTTGCAATGACCAAACATAGGACAAACGAATAGATATTAAAACTATCTCCCGTCCTGAACTTAAAGTGATTGCATTTATTGTCACCAGACTATGTAGGAGTGCAACATTGCATGTAGCTACCAGATCCCAAATGCAAATGGCAGTAGACTGTTATTGAGGCACCATCTTCAACTAGTGCGAGACTGTGTTGGTGAATGTAAAAGGCCAACTGACTAGAACAAAGAACGGACAACTAAGAAACTTTGGATATGGTTTCTTGGTTGTGAGTTTTAGCCTAGAAAGGGTCCCTATGTTGGTCCCACAACAGCTTTCTGTTGAGGCTGGACTTCCCCAAGAGCTTAGGATTATGCGTTGGGTTGCAATGATGTCCCATCATCCTGAGGAGGGTTCAGAGGTTGTCCAATTTCCACCTAAGTATTTTTGTTGGTTGAGGAACCAACTTTTTTTGATTCAGGATTTTCCATATGCTGGGATGGATTATCGTGGTGACCTAGACATGGCTCTTCCACTAGGATAGCAGTGGGATGATTCGGGTAAAAATCATTTTTCAACACTTTCTAAATTTTAAACTATTTTTTTTTTTAAATCGTCCAAAACTGAAGGTAAAAATTTTTAAATGCAGATGTGGATCCACGGCGACCAACCGCTCTCCAGCCCTATGAGAGAAGACACCCAGCTGTAGTAGTACTGGCCCCACAGGACCTACAAAGACCCTGACCGAATTGGAAAGTCATCTAGAGCGTTTGACAGCAGATATTCCAAAGACTAGTATAGATGATATTCCACTTAGGTTACAACGCTATGTGATTGGGGTCCCAGGACCTTTTAGGAGGTTCCTTTGTAGGGTGGCCTGAGCAGTGGTTTCTTATCGTGATCATCATCAAGGATAGGGTGATCGCCTTTATAGACTCATATGACATTTTATGTCTTTTTGTACTATCATTTTTGTCGATCATAAGGTGTTTTTCAACCTATGATCGAAGATGATGTATATTCGACACACTTCTATGCTATGATATATCACTATTACTGGATATCTTGTATAACATGTTATGGAATGTTTTTAAATTTACTGTCTTGGTTATTGTAAATGTCTATTTAACATTCAAGAAGCAACTGCATCTGCTAATGTATTTAAATATCTTGGAATATGTTGATATTCAATGTAGTCAAATGCACGTTTCGAGAGATGAACTCTCAAAAATAATCTTAATAACACTGGATTTCTAATGGAATAAACCCTGTTAAGGTGTAATACAACGAGTTCAGAATCTAACCTAACAATCAAACTCTGAATCCCAAATGAGATGGATTTAGATAATAACTCAATCACTACACTATACTCTGCAATGTTATTCATTGTTTGACCGAGGCTTACCCCATGCATAGATACTAACTCGTCAGAGGGTGAATAGATAACCCAAGCTGCGAAAGAAATGTTCTGTGTACTACGACAAGTACCATCAACAAAACCAATGTATGTTTGAAGAGACGTCGACATTTGTCATATCAAGAGTGAAATCAAGATAAGAAGGAATAATGAAAAAAACACTCTCTAAACTAGGCACACTTTCTAATCTAAAACACACCAACTATAAAGAAACTAATCCAACAAAAATCCCCACACCAAAATTTAAGCATAATATCTTTTTAGATAAAGCCCATTTCTGGGTTTACCCAAAGAGACACCGTCAAAATCTACCAATTGATAGGCCCCTTTTTCCAGTTTTCACTTAACAACGTAAGGACCATGCCACATAGGTACAAATTTTCTAGCCCCTAGCTTATCATCTGCTTGATCGTATAGTAAAACTAGGTCTCCTTCCAAAAAATTACGAGGTGCAACATTTCAGTCGTACTGAGCTTTTATTTGTTTTGCATGAGTCTAGATTACCAATGCAGCATCACATCGATTTTCATCTAGCTGAGCTAAGTGCAACAAATGTTTCTCCTCCTCGGAAGTGGCTGGGAGTAATTCTATGGTTATTTGCAATGACGGAATTTTGCATTCAATGGGTAACACTGCTTCCAACCCGTAAACTAGTTGAAAAGGAGTGAAACCAGTTGATGTTTTTACAGCGGTTCGATATGCCCAAAGCGCTGAAAATAAAATGTTATGCCAATTCGACCGATGAATACCAATGATTCTTTGGATCATAGTGACTAGAACTTTATTGATTGCTTCAACCA
This sequence comes from Pinus taeda, assembly GCA_000404065.3. NCBI lineage: Eukaryota > Viridiplantae > Streptophyta > Pinopsida > Pinales > Pinaceae > Pinus > Pinus taeda. The sequence continues at coordinate 20,619 of APFE031562393.1, read as the reverse complement.
GACCATTAGCTTGTGGGTAATATGGAGTAGAACTATTGTGATGCAAGCCAAGTTGATCTGTTAGTTCAGTCATCATGATGTTTTGAAAATGACATCCACGATCAGTAACAATAGCTTGAGGAACACCGAATCTAGCAATTATATGATTGAAAACAAAAATTGCAGCAGTTTTGTCATCTGTCGAAAATGTAGGCATCACCTTGGCCCACTTGGTAAAATAATCTACTGCAAGGATGATATATGTATGCTCACCAGACGAGTGAGGGTTACATGTAACAAAGTCGATACCCAACTTTGTGAAAGGACCAAATACAATTATAGGGTGGAAAGGAGCAGGTGGAGCACGCATCTTATGATAAAAAATTTGACAATTGTGGCATTTTTGGACTGCATAGATACAATCTTTAAATAAGGATGGCCAGAAATAACTAGCGTGCAATATCTTTTGGGCTGTGGCATACCCAGACATATGGCCACCACATGCTCCAGAGTGACAGTCATTAAGAACCTTTTCAGCTTCTTCATGAGTTAGACAATGTCAAAAAACAGAATCCGCCCCATGACGATAGAGTGTATCTCCAATAATATTGTATTGTTGGGATTGGAAACGTATTTGCCTTCGCTGAGATCGTGAGATTTTAGGCCGAAAATATTGGGTTTGGAGATAAACAATTATATCTCCATACCATGGATCAAGAGTACTGATAAGAAACAAGGATTCATCCGCAATGGGTTATTCCACCACAGTTTCAGTATTAGTACGCGGGAAATCACACATCAATTCTACAAAAACCAAAGATTTCTTTGCCTTGGATTTTTCAAATCCCAATTCAAATTCCTACAGGGTAACTATCCATTTGGAATACTTGCCCCCTAGCAACGTTTTGGTCAAAATATACGTCATATGGTTACAGTCAAAAATTACTGTGGTTTTGCATAATAAGATGTAGTGACGAAATCTTTGGACAACTTGAACAGCTTCCAAGTTCAATTTCTCCACATGCGAATATTTAAGCTCAGCCAGACTCATAGTTCGACTAAGATGGTAAATCACATGTTCATTGTTGAATTCATCTTCCCGAACTAAACCATCCCAATGGTGGAATGAGAAGCGGCGAGGTACAAAAAGTAATCCTGGTTGTAGTCGGGAGGATGCAATAACGGTGCATGGGTCAATGCGTGTTTAAGTGCATCAAAAGATTTTTCAGCTATCTCATCCCCAAAGAATGAAGTATTCTGTTTTAACAACTTGGTAAAACCTTTCATTATCTCGGCGTAGTTAGGAATGAAACGATGTAATAAGTTTTCTTTCCCTTGCAAATTTTCGAGTTGGCAAAGAGTCGAAGGAGGAGGTAATTGGACAATAGCTTCAACCTTCGAGGGATTGACACGAATGTTGACTTTCGAAACAACAAATCCCAGTAAATGACCCGTTTCTATACAGAAAACACATTTATGTGGATTCAGCCTAATTCGATAATGCCTACACCTCATAAAGATTGCTCATAAATGAGTGAGATGATCGGCTTTACGTAATGAATGATTACGTAAATCATTGAGATAATGTTGCACAATGTGCTTGATGTCATGAAATGTGTAAGACATAGCCCTTTGAAAAGTTGCTCTAGTGTTCTTGAATCGAAATGGAAATTTGCAATAAGAAAATGTCCCCCATGGACAAATGAAAGTCGTTTTAGGTTGATTAGTAGGGAGTATGTTAATTTGATTGTAACCGGAAAAACCATCGACAAAGTAGAACATTTCACTACCGGCACAATCATCAATAATTTGATCGATAGGGGGTTGGATAATTGTCTTTAAGACAAGCTCGATTAATATCCCTATAATCGATACATATTCTTATCGTTCCTTTCTTTTTATTAACAGGAACAATATTTGATACCCAATCTATTAAAGGAATTGGATAAATGAAACCTGCTCAAAGTAATTTCTCAACTTCAGCTTTAATAGCAGTAGCTTTTGTTGGATATATCTGACATAAATGTTTCCAAACAGGTTTAGCATCCGGGTAAGTTTTAATTTCATGGACAACAATTGATGGATCAATTCCTGGCATTTCTTCATATGACCAGGCAAACACGTCACATAATTCTTGAAATAGGGATTTATAAGTTTAGATTCCATCGTCCGTACAAGAAGTGCCTATATGAATGTTTTTAATAATTCCGGGTTCCACTGAAATGTCAATAGGAACCGTTCGAGAAATATTTCCCAAATTCAACTTAGAATCAGGATGTTGCAATGGATTCTATGGTTCTTTGACATAGTCAGCTGTAAAAATAGATGAGAAATCATTTTCAAAATGATCAAGCTCAGGTAAAAACAAAGATGGATGATGAAGATCTTCCCATGGTAAATCATCAACAGAAAAAAGTTCACGACTTTGCTCATCAGTATGAACAGGATCATAAAATGTTGTTGAAGCTGAGGTTCATATCGAAAGTGATTCCCCATGGACCACATTCATTAGATCAGATTTAGTTGAACAAGAGTCAGAAAAGTACTGTGCAACCTGATATACAACTTCAAAGGGACTCAAAGGCATCACGTCACCAAATGAGTCCACCTCAGAATCGGAAGGTACGATCCAAGGATCATCAAAATCAATAGTGTTCAATGAAATCATATGAATAGTTACAAAAGAAGGTGATATGTTAGGAGGAGGAAATGAAAACGTTCCTAGTAAAACAGAATCTTTAATCAAACCTACCCCAACATCCTTGTAAGGGATAGCTATTTTACTGACATGTTGAATACTATCAAAAGAGGCTGGGTTGGATGAACCATAAGTCAACTAGCCTATTGTAATGATCTTTCCATTATGAGGAAACTTGACAAGCTAAGAGACTGATGAAACAACAGCAGTCATAGTGTAAGACCAACTGCGACCCAACAGAAGGTTGTAATCTAGAGGGGCATCAACCACTTCCACATCTAGATTTACAATTTTGCCTTCAACCCCTATAGGTAAATCCTACAAAATTCCAAAATGATGAAACCCTTGGCCATCAAAAGCCTTTAGAATCGCCAAGGATTGATTGAGTGTAGGAGAACCAAGCGATCTCCAACACTGAATCAACATAATATATGTAGAAGCTCCCTCATCAATCACAATCCGAAAGCAAAGTTTGTTTTTTACTAACACTGGAATTTGGAAAGCCATTTGATGAGATAGGCGAGGTGTACTTTTCTCTAAATCGAAGATTATAAGGTTCGAATCCTGAATATCAACAACTCCTATAACAGACAATAGCAATTTACGCTGTGTTGGGCATGATTGTAGCACCTCCAAAGCCAACATTGTTGAAAGGGAAATAGCTAAATCTTCAACAATGTTATAGTTCTGAGCAGCTCTCACATGTGGATTTGAAAGATGACTTCTAAAGTATACCTTTAGCAGGCAGTTTGATTACTAAGTCTAGGTTAGGTTTCTCGATCTGTAGTGAATCAGAACCAGAAGGAGTTGAAGTTGATGGGTTTGAATTAGAAGATTCTGCTTCCTTACCACCAACAGGATTTTTACTACCATAATCTTGCGATCGTGTTGCAATCCTGACATGGTACATCATCATAATGGATTCTTCTAAGGCATTTGAGGAAGAACCGATCATCTTACCATCTTGACTAGGAAAAGGATCCTTCAAGATAGCAGGAGATTAAGAACCTTTGCCGATTTTTGCAACCTCAGCTCGATGTGGGCAGTCTCTTGTAAAATGCTCCTCATCACAAATGAGACAAGGATAGAGAGGTTTATGTTTCTCATCAGCAGATTCATTTTTATCTGGTTTCTCTTTTGAGTTTTGTTTATTTTTCTTCTTCCCCTTCTTTTTACCGTCAGATTTTGATTTGGCCGTAGATGATTCTACAACATGGATATCGGCAGGAATTTCAGTGGAAGAGTCTCCTATCGAGGAATCTAGTAAAGTTATAATAGGAGAAGAATTATTTGAAGATTTCTTCTTACTTTTGGTACTAACTAAACCAATCATACCATCAGTGGCATGAGACCCTGAAGGAGCTATAGCTATTTGATTGTGTTTCGGAAGGTCGGGGATTTTTTCATGTAAAGTACCCAACTGCATATAAACGTGGTCAAGGTACTGAGCCTGAGCAATTACTTGCTCTTCAGTAACAACTCCTGCCTTAGCTACATCCTCAATGATTTTAGGTAATAATGATTTAACAAAAAATTCTGCCAAAATTTTATCTAGAATAATAACTTTCACTAAACGTCATCTACGTCGCCATTCATGAAAATGATCTGAAATATATGTGTACGTTGACTGTTTTAATGAAGTTAATAATTCCATGCCATTGTTGTATCTAACAGGTAACTGAAAATGAGTTAAGAAAGAAGTGGCTAACTGACTAAAATTATAAAAAGAGCCTCATGGTAACTCAATGTACCACTTGGCAGCAAGACCAATCAGAGTGCGTTGAAAAAGACGTAAGCAAATTGAATCATCGATAATGGAATTAGATGCACAACAAAGGTGATAAGCCATCACATGGTTTGACGAATCCTCTCCTGAATTACCCTCAAACTTTGGGATATCACTAGGCAACTTATTTGGCATTAGCGGCCAATATGGAAGATAATTAATTGGATCGTTCAGAAGGTGCGACAAATCATGTAAATCCAAAGTTGTGATAAACGGTAACTGGCGGTTAGGGTCATGAAAGCCATGGGTCATAAGACCAGCCCAAGGAGGAGGATATCTAGGATAACTTGGAATTGGATTTGCATTTGGAACATTATATCTTCCCGGAAAACCAGAATTAACTGGACAAAACTGGGGTTGTTGAGGTTGTTGATAAGTATATCTAGGGTATGGTTGATACTGATAAACTAGGCTTTTCACATCAAGAACAAATTGGTATTGTCCCTGGTACAGTTGATAAGTAAACTGCGGTTGACTTGTGACAACCGTACTTGGACCAGGATGTCCTACAAGCATCTAAACCGAAGTCCGAACTGTAGGTCCTGACTGTGGTAAAGAGGTCTAAGGAGTTGATGCAGGAATAGTAGAAACTGGAGCTTCCAATACTCCAGAAGTAGGTGGGGTAGATTGAATAAAAGCTGTAGTAGTTACAGCAGCACTTTGAGGCGGATTTCAGGGTGAACTAGGCCCGGGCTGATGAACTACACTAGGTGCATAATTTTAGACAGTAGGTTGGACAGGTTGCTGGGTTGGACCAGAAACCAAAGGTTGTCTAGGTTGACTTGATAACTGCACATTAGGTTGCAAAATCTGTTGAGTTTGAGATGGATCCCACACCATGTTCATTCTGGGGTATGGACCCATAAAAGGTTGAGCATATTGAGGACCATAATCGGTTTGAGCATAGGGCTAATAATTGAGAGGTACATTTCCAGCTCCTTGAACAAATGGTTGACCAGAAGGCAGTTGGAAACCTTGAGTTGGGTACTGACCTTGAGGTTGATAACCTTGAGGCACGTACTGAAACTCGGGTTGACCTTGAGGTATGTATTGATACTGGGGTTGACATTGAGGTATATACTAAGTCTGGGGTTAACCTTGAGGTATGTACTATCTTGAAGGTATGTACTATCCTTGAGGTTGCCCCCTAGGCAGCATCTGACTACCTTGAGGTTGCCCCCCAGGCGGTAATTGAGTACCTTGAGGTTTCCCCCCAGGTGGTAACTAAATACCTTGAGGTTGTGGATTTGGAATAGTACCAGACATCATAAGAATTTCTTCTATGCTCAATGGTGGAGTTTCGTTGTTACTAGTTGATATCTCATGTTCAATTGGTTGAGGAGGTGCTCCTAAAAAAGTACTAGTGAGTAACTGTTACCGAGAAGGAACAGAATGACCACCATATAAAAATGTTTCTAGTGTTTGTGAAAACATGGATGACCGTTTCAACATATTCGAAGGAGGATAATAACCTTTAGGCGTAGGATGGAAAGGAATTCAAGGTGGTGAAAAACTAAGACCTAGGTTTTCTAAAAAGTTCGTCAATGATACATACCAAGCATCACTTCTAAAAAGGCTGTAGAAGATTGATTCACACTCCCTAAGTTCTAAAGTCGGTTGACATTTAGGGAGAGTTGTATCTTCGTCCGGACTAACAAGTTCTTCAATAGAAATGAGTCTAGAAGGAAGATTTCGGGTAATGATACTTCCTACCCTAGGTGAACTAGGACCACTAGAAGTTGGAGAAGCAAATCCTGAAGATGGAGTAGTAACAGGTTCGGTTTCAGGCTCAGAAATTTCAGGTTCCTCAATTAGTTCACTAGTAGGAGAAATACTACTAGTAACTTCGGAAAATGAAATTGGTTCAGAGATATACTCTGTTGCTTGAACTTGATAATCAGGATGAATAATTAAAGATGACTCTCCGACTTCCGGTGACCCATCTCTACTGTCACTAGGTGATACAAGAGCTCGTAGCCCTTCAAGCTGACTTGGTGTATATTCGGGAGGTTGCCCCCAAAGTCTATGGGATTGTCTCAGTAATTTAGCCACGATTAAATATTTAATTACTTCACACACAAACAAAGAAAATATCAATAAAACCACCTAAAGTCTCTAAAGAACCAAACAATTGAATCACATGCCTAAAAAATCTAAGAGTTCAAACCACACACAAACAGTAGCTTTCCGTACCAAAAACACTAGTTGGTGATGAAATCCAACGTCGTAGAATTCAATACAGAAATGGTGGTTGGAACACTTACCCCAACAACCTTCTTAATGAAACAGATTGGCACAAGTTTCTTCACAAAACCATCTCGAGCGAAGAGAACCCCACAGAGATTCCAAGTGAGTCTAGTCAATGTCTGCTCCAGGTATAGTGAGACCCATCCTTCACCATCACCTTAGGAAAGAATCTTAATATTATGGTTACTAAGGTTACCAACAGTAACAAATACAACTGGGGGAACAATCTACGATCCTATCTACGCGCAAGGGTAGAGTAACAAAGCTCAATCCCCTTGAAGGCTCCTCGACATGATGAATTCAAGGTTTACCAACAAGTGACCCCAGGCTCCTCGACAATGGTTAATCTGAGCTTTACCATTTTTAATATGCGCAAATCATCTATCTTTCCCAATGAGACAGACTTGATTGCCTCAAAGGTTCGGATATGATCTCGTGATTGACTCCTTTAAGAGGAGCTTCCCAGATTATATCAATTACAATTGGATTGATTTCCTACCACAAGATATAGCTACTTGTTTGTTTTAACTATTTTGGAGAGTTAATTACTCCCTACTCCAAGATACTAGCCTAAGCTATATTGGTGATAAGAGCCCTAGAAATAAAAAGATTGCTAGATCAATTTTAATTAAGCGTCACTTTTATGGGTTGTTTCTTAATTCAATAGGTATGGAGATGAAACTTTGATGGTGTGAGGACTCGACTCCAAAAACAGTAAAAAATGCACCTCAAATGATAAACAATTTGTTTTTCCTTCAATGCATTTCTAGCTAAAAGAAAGAGTTGAGAATGCAATTTTTGAAAAAAAAAACTTTCCTTCAACATGTAAATGAAAAGAAAATCTTTTATCTTTTTCAATAAACTCAAAACAAGGCTACTAATCATGCTCACAAAAAATAAATCCCTTTTTCTTTTTCAACACTCAAAACTACATAAAACAATTCTTGCAAAAGAGATTCCACAATTTCTAAAAAACACTCAAAACTATGAAAAACTAATCTTGAGATCTAAAAACTTCTAAAATCCTAATTGATAAAAGCTTCAAATATTTTTGAGGACATTTTACTTAGTTGTTCAGTAAACTAAGGATTAATTCGTTCAGAATAACAAATCAATCAAAAAACACCCAGCTATGTTTTCTTTTATAAAATGGAAATTCACAACGTACGACCAAGTTCGTTCAACGATTTACAAAGAGAAACAAAATCTCTTTCTCACCAAGGGCATCTTTCATAAACTAGCCAGACTCATCAAGAAGACAGAAAGACACTAGGGTGATTTAAGGTTTCTTAAGCTTCTAATCTTGTAGTCACTACAGAGACCAAGTGAAAACCAATCCGCGCATGCAAAAATTCTAGAAAATCATCTAAAACAAAAACACCAATGGAACTTACTCACAAGAGACTTTTGATAGGACATATGCAGGTCTGGGTAGAGACTAAAAGTTGTAAACAAAACCTAAACTTTACTGGAATAAAATATTTTAGGTTTTTCAAAAATTTTGACAGGGTCCACAGGCTTCCGGTATAACCAGATGTGGTACCGCTCTTTGCACTAAAGGAACAGTGCAGAGATGTCCGCACTGTATTGTAAACAGAATGTGTGTCCTCTTGAAAATTTCGAAAAAACAAAAAATAATCCAGATCCTAAAAACTACCCAATCCCACACACATTAAGCAAAAACTAGAAACAAGAACAAGTTTCTCAAGTCAAAGACAAAGGAAAATAAAAAAACCAAATTCAATTCCCTAGCAGAGTTTCCAATTTGTTGGCTGGATAAATCGATCTTGTGGACAAGGCCAATCTTCCTATTATCAACAGATATCTAGCAACAAGCAGGACAAGCAAATCTACCTTTCTCTAAACATATTGTGATTCATTAAAAAAACCTAAAGACGTGTCTTAGAACCTACCTTAAGTCCAACGCTAGTTTGTGGTAGCCAGGCTTCAACCATCCGAAAGAGTTTCATTTTGAGAATCTGCAATCACAAACAAGCACACATCAAATAACACCTGGATAGCCAATATAATAAATCATGTTCATCATGGTGATTAAGGAATCCATAAAATAAACCATAAAACACAGCTTATTGAGAAAAATAAACATGATTGTATTAACTCTGAAATAGAAGAAATTTACAACCTTTGGTGCCTTGATGCTGTACAAGATCTTCCCAGGGTCCAAACAAGAACCTCCTCTAGTTTGAAAAGCCTCACTTACTTCCAAATGAGATCAAAAAGGTATGTAATCTGTCCTCTCAAAAGCTCAATTAGGAAGACTAAGTCCTAGCAGCATTTCCCCTAAAAAATATTCATCTTTCAACCTCCTTAGTAACCAGCCCAATGCTTCATTTTATAGTGCAAAGGAAGGAGGTTACAAGTCCACCTATGAAGGAATAGAGTCCTCCTTCAAAGGAATAAGCTCCTCACATCGAGGGGTTAGCTCCTTAAGGTATGGGATGCATGAACCTTTAAGGAGTGAACTTGCCACCTCAAGATTCCCTCTAGAAGCTTCTAGAAATGACTCAAAGTGAGCTTTCAAGAATGTACTTGCACCTTTTTAACTTTTACAGGGGTCTGCACCCATAACACAGAGACAGAGCGGTCAGGTGCACAGGGGACATGACCATTAGGTGCGGGACCGCAGGTAATGCTAAGAAAAAGTGCGAAACCAGAGTTTTAGAGATTTTTAAGGGATTTCTCTTATTTTCAAGGCTTGATATGAAGAACTCAAGTTTAATACTTACAAAGGAGGAAAGTATGAGTGGTTATAGACTCACACAGATTGCAGAATGCCAAGGTGACAATGTTTGTGCAACACTTTGGACTGTGTGGAGCATTGGAAAGAGACAGATGGTTGGTCTGTGGCAAAGTAGGAAAACCAGGTCTGTAGGAGGCATAATATATTTATTTCTATGTAGTGGAGGGGAATGGATTCTACTCTCATGAACACACAAAATTAAAAGAGAAACGATAAAAAAGGACATGGATCGATGTCCGGAGAAATTCAATAAATTGAGGAATCCTTAAAGATATTTGTTGCATGAGAAACATACAAAGAGAAGTGGCTTTCCCGAAGGTTGAAAAACCATTGGAAGCTTGTGGATTGGTGAATCACTAGCTAGGGAAGAAGCACCCAAGTACTGGAAGAGTTGATGAACCCCTAGGTACTAATAATGTCGGTGCATGTCCTCATTGATGAATTACTTGATAAAAGTGATGTTTGGTAATTTAATTGACGTTAAATTACTACATAAATTGTCGATTAGGGCTTGTAAACTGATGACATGTATGTGCATTGTATGTGGTAGATGTCCTTATGGTGTAAGAAATTCCTAAATTAAATTGAGATATATTTATGCATGTATACTAATTAAAAATTATTAAAACAACTATCACTTTTGCATAAACTAAAGATGTCATGCTTAACAAAAATGAAACTAAGTTTATGACACTTGCTTGAAAGAAATATCACATTTGCAAAATGAAACTAAAATTATCACACTTGCTTAAAATAAATATCACACTAGAATTATCACACTTGTTCAAAAAAAAGATCACACTTGCAAAAATAAAGTTACTCTAAAATAAATGGCTAAATAATCAGACCCAGCTTACTTTCAATAGAAAAATAAATTAATCTAAAAGATCACACTTAATATAAATCAAAATATTCTTAACTCAAATGTAACTTAAACTCTATTTGAAATCTCAAATCATTTGACACTTTGTCTACAAATTCTTATGTGCATAAGAGATCTCGATCTATTCTATCATGTTGGGTTGTGTTATATTCTTTCCACAACTAGTGGGGGGTCACAAGGGGGGTGACAACCCCTGTCAAGGGGTATGCTTACTGAGGAGTTCGATGTAGTTGAAGACACATTCGCAAGAAGATTTTGAGGATTGTTGAATGATGGTTTCCATAAAAAAGGTAAGAATGTGAACTAGTTAGAACTAGTGGTTATGACCTATCTTTCTGCTAACAAGCATCACCTATTGGGTTGTGGGATATTCTTTCCATGACTAGTGGGGGGGTTCATAGTAGGGGCGGCAGCCCCCTGTTAGGGGGTATGGAGGGATCTCCTTTGTTAGGGGGTATGCAGGGGGCAACGCCCTGGGATTTTTTCTTTTTTGGACCCTATATTACCTATGTTGTTGTGCATGGATTTCACAGATGGTTTTGGGCGCGATGGTTTTGGTCCATGGTATTATGTAGATCTAGTAAAGGGAACTACGATTATTTTCTTATCGATGGTTAGTGGATTAGGGTTTAAGGATGCTTCAGCGTGTATATATATATATATATATATATATATATATATATATATATATATATATATATATATATATATATATATATATATTGTAACATTAAGTGGAACATAATGAAAAATAAATCTAGTAGTACCAATTTTGCGATCTAGGGAAAAATATTTGTGTATATTTTTTTAATGTGTTATCCTCTCACCTTTGTTTATTTTCTGTTATTAGAATTCGTATGCAGGTAATTTCTATATAGGGTTATAACCTACATATCCATCCTAGAGAAAATGGATTGGACACAACATACTTTGTTATGAACTCTGTTATCACTGTAAAAAACATTCATTAACAATTGAAACTGAAGGTTATGTAAAATTATTAAAAGCTACATAAAATGAAAAACTAAATAATGTATAAAAATAAGTACGACCTTACAACTCCAGGGGGACCTCCTGTGAGTTGCAGGTGCGCACGATTACTCAGAAACTAAATACGCATCAAGGCAATTTCTCAAGAGAATAATGAAACTTGCCTTTATAAATTAAAATAGATTTAAAATCCATATTATTTTTGAAAAGAGAAATCCTATAATATCCGAAGAGAAGGACTTTATAGGAATTTCTTCTAGCAATGAAATGTCCTCCAAATGGTTCACCATTATAATATTTTAATATCTCTGGTACCTCATCCTCTCTAACACATCTTTGAATGATTAAGTCAAGTCATGTTTTGTACAATTCTTCATTTATCCATGAATAAGATGCACTAGTTTGAATAACCTTCTTTTTTTCTTGAAGAGACAAATATGAAGGTAACTTCCCAATGGCCAAATAGTTAGCAATAACAACAAACCAAGGAGATTTAATAGATACTGCAAAAAGCTATTCATCAGGAGAATTATCTTTTACAAGAACATATTTATTATCATTTTGGATTCTGGATAGAAATCAACAAGCGTGTTTTCCTTTCTAGGTCTATCCAAAATAGTAATATTGAATTCTTTTAATAACAATAACCATATTATAATTCTTCCATTAGTAATTTATTTATTCATTAAATATCTTATTGCGGACTGATCTATGCAAATGAAGGTTTCATAAGCAGTGATATAATGTATGAATATATTGATGGCATGTACAACAACTAAAAACTGCTTTTCTGTTACAATATAATTCAACTCTGCAAGGGTCATACTTTTTCTTGTATAGTAAATGGCATAAGGAGTTAAATATTTATGTCCTAATATAGCTCCTAAGGTTGTATTTGAGGCATCAGTCGAAATGTGAAAAGGTAGTTTCCAGTGTGGTCCTCTTAAAATTGTTGCTTCGGAAATATTTTCTTTCAATGTTTCAAAGTCTATCTCGCAATCAGAATTCCAGAGGAATTCACAATATTTTGTAAGCAATTTGAAAAGTGGAGAGGCAATCTTCATAAAATTTTCTATAAATCTTCTATAATAGTTAGTAAAACCAAGAAAACTTCTAACATCCCTTTGATAAGTAGGAATTGATAATTTAGAAATGACTTCTACCTTAGATGCATCCACTCTGATTCCATTTATAGAAATATGATGGCTTGAAACAAATCCCTTAGCAAACATCATAAAAAAAATTTCATGGATTAATGAGAGATTTGCTTCTTTACACCTAATGAGAAATTTTTTCAAATTTTTAACAGCTTCTTCAAAAGATTTTCCATGGATAGTAAAATCATCCATGTAAACTTCCACACAATCATGAATTAGATCAGAGCAAATGTCTAAAACTACCCTTTGGAATGTTGCAATTGCATTACATATCCAAAAAACAGTACTTAATAAGCATAAGTTCCCCATGGACATGTAAAGGTTGTTTTATCTTAATCTTCTAGAGCTACTTGGATTTGGTTATATCCACTAAAACCATCCAAGAATGAAAAATATGTTTTCTCTACCTATGCATCAAGGACTTGATCTATAAAAGGAACTGGAAAATGATCTTTTAATGTAGTTTTATTCAATTCCATATAATAAATGCATACTCTCCATTTTCCATTCTTTTTTGGAACAATTACCAAATGTGAGACCCATTGGTTGTTTGATATTCGATAAATGAAATTGACATTTAACAATTTGTGTAGTTCTTCTTTAACAATTTCCCTTAGGTTTGGATTCATCCTCCTCTGGGGTTGTCGGATTGGTCTGGCATTTTCTTCAATATAAATATGATGCATGCAAGTGTTACGATCAATTTCTTTCATATCAGTGTATTCCCATGCATAATCAGAGGAATGTTCTTCTAACATCTTCACTAATTCCTTCTTTTGAGATTCTTCCAGATTATCATTAATATTCAAAGTTTTCCCTAGAAAATATTCTATTAAAGAATTACCAAATTTCTTCATAGAATCTAAAGCCATTTGACGAGATGATAGATACTTAATATTACATTATTCTTGAAAACTTTTACTTTGTTTACAATATGAGGAAGATTCATTATTTTCCATTAAATTTGAAATCTGATCTTCTTCATCTATTTGTGAAGTAGCAAAAAATTGGTCGTATATTAAAGTTTTCATTATCATCATCTATCCATACTTTCCTTTCTACTTCTATTTTTGTTTTTTCAGGAGGATATAATGTGAATTTATTTTTCAAACTTCCATCAGAGATAAACATATCACCAGATCTACAGCTTATAAAATCATAAGATGTAGCTTACCACGGTCTACCTAAAATCAACCTCTTTGATTATTCTTGGATGTCAAGATCATGAAGTTAATAGGATATTCCCAAGAATCTAAGGATACAAATACATATTCTAACACGTCGTTAGGTTTGATAACAGATCTATCTGCTAATTGCAATAGTGTAGGTGTATATTGAAGGTTAGGAAGTTCAATTGATTCATAGTTTGTTTACTCATTATATTTATAGCTGCTCCTAAATCAATCAATGTATTTGGAATCTCAATACCATTAATGTGTGTTTTCACAATGGGACTTCCTAGATCTAGATATTTTTGAACTATTGTTTTTCCCATCATGATATCTGCAATTTTCCCTACTAATTGGATTCTTTTAGCTTATTTTCCTTTTCTTCCTGGTTTTTTAATACTTAACTCCTTGATTGTCTTTGCAATTATTGGTATTTCTTTGATAGCTTGTAATAAAGGAATTTTTATACAAACATTCTTCGGTTCATCTATCATATTGTAATGATGCAACACAAATTGTTTTCCCACCCCTTTGTCAATTTTCAATCAAGTTTTAGGAAAAGGTGGATTTTGAACAGAAACTAAAGGTTGTTCTATAATGGGAGTTGATTTTATTGGAGTATCATCAGAATGTACATGGGTGGCTTGTTTTTGAGGATTTTCCTCTTGATGAAGATATTTCTCTTTCTCAGAGAGGTCATCCTTCTGAGATTCTTGGATAACAACATATGGTGACTTCTTTACCAATACTCGACCAGATCTAAGTTGGACATTGTTTAGATCTAATGGAGTTATGATGTAAGATGGGAAATTCTTCCATTCTATGTCGTAAAAAGAATTGTGAGTTTTTATTATTTGGATTTTGAAATGGCTGAGAAGGCAATTGATTTGGCTTTGTGGAAATCATAATGAAAGTTGTGGGATTGGATTTAGAGGTTGAGAGGGTTGAACATGCTGAGAAAAATATTATGGTGGAAAAACAAGGTAATGTTGTTGAAATTGAAGATATTGAGGATACTTTCCATAATTATTTTTCCATCCTTGTGCCCAAGGTTGAGGCCAATGTTTCCAAGGCATGGGTGTAATCCAATTACTTTGTGGTGGTTGTGTTGGGTCCCTATAATACTAGTAATTACCCCATTACTATGGTAGTTGTACCCCTTATTAATATTGTTGTGCCCCTATTCCCCCCATATTGTTATTACTCTGCCCCATAGAATCCCTCTATTGTTATTTGTGTGGCTTTATATTATTATTATTAGGTCGGTTGGGTTATATTGTAACTCCTTAGACTCCTATATATAGAAAGGAGGTTTTTTCATTTGTATCATCCAAGAATTGTTCATTTATGTAATGTAAAGGAGGTTGCCCCCTCGAAGAGGCTGAAGTCTAAGGCATTGATCTATCTTTTCTATCTTTTCTTGAGCTGGTTTCATAACATTTGGTATCAAAGCTTTGGATTCTAGGGTTTCGCTGCTCCAAACAGGTCATCGTAGAATTTTCGATATAACGTTTTTTTCTGTGATGTTTCAGAAGTCGAAAAAAAACCCATTTGAGAAGACATCGCGTTGAATCTCGGGTCCGAGTTTTAGAGCTTTTTACACTACATTTTCAGAGATATGATCTGAGGAAGTTGGTCATTTTGCAATATCCTGAATTACATTCAAAACAAGTGACCTGGGGAAAATCTTCATAACGTTCTCTCTGAGCATCAGACTGAAATTTCATAAGAAGGTACAAAAATAGGAAGGACTTTTTTTTCTTGTATATATGTTTTGAAGGGAAAGGTCAAAATAGGGACACGTGGCACTTCATACAAGTTCGCTCTTCTGAAAAGGTCTATAATCAGGTCACTGTGGGAGATTTGGCATAACTCTTCATTGGAGAATCCAATTGGGGTCAGACTGGTGGCATTGGAAATAGGACACAGAGGGCTACCACAGGCCGCAATTTTAGAACTGGATGTTTTGAAAGTACAGAGATACAACAAAGGAAATATCGAGCTCCTACAAAGAAAAAAAAGGTGTGTAGAGTTTTTTAAATTTTTGCTTGAGATTGGTTTGAAAATTTATTTTGAAGGAATTCAAAGGGCTAGTAGAGCATTATTATCGGTAACTAATGCCCCGAGGAAGGAAAATGCAAACACCTAGTAAGGAACCTGAAAGCTCTAGCATGACTCATGAAGAAGAGGAAGAAATGCTACATGATA
>APFE031562389.1:0-11951 GCA_000404065.3 Pinus taeda | reverse complement strand
TATTATATCATAAATAATTAGGATTTGCATCTGTTTAACATTTTAAAGCATTGGTCATCCAAACCCAAATTAAAATGACATTTTAGATGCTTTGATATAGTTCCTTAGCCTAGAACTGTCTACAAAGGACAACATGAGATTTGGCGACTCCACTGGGAAGTTCATCCTCCGTCGTTGATCCGAGTGAGGGTGGCCTCAATCTTTTATCGTTGCTCAGACTTTATAACAACCTGACAAAACGTCAAATTGCTTTGTTTTATTAAAAATATATTAATTAATCATTGATTAAATAACATAAAAACAATTTCCCCGGATGCGGGTGTGTACTAGTGTGTTTAAGTTAATGGGACGGGGGTATAAGGGAAGCCACATGCCTGCCATGTGCGGAGGCGACTTGGAAGGCGGTGGCGAAGAACACCCCTGGACGGCAAGGTTAAATGATATGGGACGGAAGCCAAGGAGCATTTACGCTCCGACCTCCTTCGGCTGCGTTGCAGAGTTTGGCTCTGCCTCACATTTGAATGCCTCATTAATGGCGGGCGACCCTCGAGGCAGAGTATGGAGTTTTATAAACAGCGGCAGCCCTTGCATCACCATACTCACCTGGTCAGGGTCCGGGGATCCCATTCCGTCGCTGGTGCTGACAAATTCATGCCGTGGTCTGATTTCTTCCATCCCGGGTCTGTTGGTTTAGCTTGTTTACGCCCCTGTGGGAGCTTTGCATTTCAATTCGGCTCACGACTACTCTGTCACCATGATAAGGACTCGTCAGCGGATGTTGAGTCGTCGCGGCTCTAGTCATGGAGGGTCTTCGCGCCCCTCAGCCGAGGTGGAAACCCATTCTCCCTGTCACTGCCCTCATTGTCGATGTCATTGCCACTGCCCGTAACTAGGAGGTGCTAGATCTCTAAAGCACAACCAATTCATGGAGGCTAGCTCACCTGGGTCTTCGGCAGCTCCTTACTTCGGCTTTGCAATTTTTACCTACAACAGCCCCTTGAACTGTCCAAGAATTAACGCCCACGTCTCTGTCCTCTTTATTGATGAAGCCCAGGGTGAGGGGGGATCCAGTGCTCCATCAGAATTCGAGGCCCCGGTTGACACAGCCACAGCGTCCGAATTGCCCAAGGTGGAAAAGGGGAAGGGAACATAACTGCCAGACCCTCATCGAGAGAAGAATCGGGAGAAGCCAGAAGAGGCCGAGGCGAAAGCAGGCCAAGCGCAGGAAGAGGAAGAATATGGAGGTGCCCGATTGTGGAGGTGCCGGAGGACTAGTCTGCTGCCACGTCTCAGGTTCTGTAGCTCCGGTGGGATTTTGGTTCTTTCCTTTCTTTTGGTCATGTCCATCTGTCTAATTGTCTCTGGCTTGACTACGTGTCGATTATCTTTTCAGTCAGTGTGTCAAAGTGGCAATCTGCCATCACTGAGGCGTAGGGTCAGTTACAGTCTTGCTTGGTTATCAGTTTTGTGGGAGGTTACAGTTGTGCAAGGTTGTCTTTTTGTCCTCCCCTGCGTGGGAATGATTTTTTTTGGTCACAAACGCCCCTGTGAGGGCATGAATCAAGTAGCCCTCTCTCTCTGCTACATTTGGCTGATCCAGAATGCCACTCTTTCTCGCAGATGGATCTTTTAGACAGCATGCATGTAATTGTACTCTGGTTATTATGTATATAATAGAATAGTTTAATCGAGAAAAAAAAACATAAAAACAATTTAAAGAATAATACAGTGATAATGTGGCAACATTTAAACAAACTCACCTATTTCTTTGGGATTTCATTTTTGTTTTTTTGATATATATATAATTTCCCATTTTATTTCTTTTCTTTTCTTTTTCTAATTTTTCAACATAAAAGAAATAGAAAATATTACATGTTGAAAAAAAGTTACAACAAATCCCTTATAATCCATTTCCCAAAACTACCCTTCTGATGTAACCTTCCTTTGATGTAATCTTCCTTTTATTTATTTGGGTTGTGGTCCATACGCCCATAACATTATTTCCATTGTTCTAAAATATAATATTAGTTGGTTACCACATTATACCCATTATATACCATTTCCCAAAACCACCATTTTGATGTCACCCTCATTTAATTTATTTGGGTTGTGGTCCACACCCACAAAGCACCATCCTACTGCACCATCCTTCAAAACTCCCCATGTAACTACCATTTTTTTAATCTAAGTCCCTCTTATAGTGAAAGCTCACACATCCTCAATGCTCTATTGTTTAAATGCAACATTGGCCTCCCTTTAATATAATACCAACTTACTCTTTTTCCTTCTGCTACCTTATCCATACTACATTTAACCCATTTCCTTTCATTATATATACGTTTTTTAATGATGGAGCTTCCCTTAACTTGTCACACACTCATTTTTTAGTAATTAAATTTTCTTTAAACTCCTCCATGCGCAATATTGGTTGCCACATCATTCACTCTCTATACAAAGGTGACACATGGCATTGGCACATCACCTTCTTTCGACTTCAATAGTATTAAGTGATAGGTGACAAAATGTCACTTGAGGACATTACCAACTAAGTTTAAAATGGAAAATTCATGGAAATTGTCACATTAGCTTAATAGCTACATTGAACACCTAGTCACCACTACCAATTTAGTAGTCATCGTACTTACAAGGTACAGTGAGAATAAAATCATAAAGTGCTACAAGACACTTCACCCTAGGGATTAATTGTTACTTTTTCTAGGTAAAATTCAAATTACCACAACTTTACCATATAAACACATATGTGGGTGCCATACTTGTCATGCCATGTATTTTTTTAGCATTTTGAATAGCTCGTTTGAGAATTTTTTTGAAGTCTGATGTAGCCAAAATTGATACTTTGACATATAAGTAGGGATCATTTTGATTTATTTTTTTAATCTTGGTAAGAATACATTTTTACTATAAAGTGTTTTATTTTATTATTATTATTAAATTAAATTTTTCTAGATTTAAAGTGGCATAGATTATTTTAGCTCATTTTGCATTATGTTTTCTACTTTTATTTTTAAATGGAAAACCATATGGCCAAATCTATGGCAAATATAGCACTCCACATGGCCAAGATATGAAGTAAGAGGACCAAATCTAATACTACTCATTCCAGATCTAAACCATGCATGAAATGCTTCTCTTCTCCAACGGTTAGACCTGCGATATGTTGCATTATGGCCAAATGAGTGGCATGGGTTACAATAACCATAAAAATCACAAGTACACCAATTGCACATACTTCTTTGCTGTTGGAATTGTTGGAATCTCTATTGATATGGTCTATATGTTTTTCTCCAACAATTTGTTGCAACATGCCCAAACTTGTGATAGCTGTAGCATTGTATCTCATGCATAAAAAGAATAAAAGGACTTTGCTTCCTTTGAGATATTATATTTATGTCAGGATTATCACTAGGTGAAAAATATTTTCTGATTGTTGGAGCTCCTTGAGATTTTCTTCTCTGTTGTTGGTTTTGTTGCTTGACCAGTTGCTAGTTTTGGTTGATTTTCCACTGATGGTTCTTTTGATTGCTATTCAGTTGCTTGATCTGCTTCTTGGTTCCTTGGATCTCACTTTTGCTGCTGGTATTGTTTGTTACAGTTTTATTGGGTTATTCTTTCTTGGTTTTGCCTGCATGCAAACTAGATTCACGCTTTTCAAATCCAAGACCAGATTTATCCAATGGTGATTTTTGGATCTCAAATAAATTATCTAAGGCAACAATGCGCTTCTCCATTTTTTGTTGCTTTCTCAATAAACAATTTCAGCTTCTAATTTCTCACATTCTTCTACCTTAGCTTGTTATTGTTTCCTCATTCCTTTCTCATCTCTTTCAAATTCTACAATTTTAACTTTTAGGATGAAAATCTCTTCCTTGATCTTGGCCTCCTTACCATCACAAATCTACAATAATTTTTCTTAATCCTTGCATGCAATTGTTAGTCTAGAAATCTCGGCTCTAAGACTCTTAATATTATTCTCATCTTCACTAGTAAATGCAACATGATAAAAATTTGAATCCTCAAAATTGTAACTCAAAAGAAAATAATTAATAGTTATACTTTGGATTCATTTTGCTGCAAAACCTTTGGTTCTTGATCTTCTAATGTTTGCACTTTATTTTCTAAACCATTTGCACTAGGAAGACGAGACTCTTGTGGTATTTGCACATGAGTGCATGATGTAGCGGCCGGTTTGCACGCACCCTGGCCGCGTTAGAATCTTGTGGAGCTGCGCGGATGCTGCAGCCTATACGGTTTTGTGGCGCATATTCCGATGATGGCGAATATTCCGATTGTATGTTAGATTCGATGTGACTGTTATCAGCATTGTCTGATAAGTATACAATGTAATAAAAAGAGGGCCCTATAACTAGCCCCTCCCTTTAAAAAATATATATAGGTTGGTATTTAAATATTTTATTTAGCATAAATATAATTTTTTTAATATTAATATATTTTTTTTTAACTTAAATTGGGATTTAATTGATATCAGTAAGATAACCAACATGGATTTCTTTTAAATTTGTTTGGGAGATAAATATTTAAAAATCCATGTTAACATTTAAAAAAAAATCGATCTATAAAGATGAAAACAAACATGTCAACAGATTTGATCTCTAAAATTATTTTATTATTAATATTCCTAATTATGTTAAATAATTTTTTGTTTTTAAAGTTAAAATAAATATTAATATTTTAATGTTTTAAAATTTTAAATTAAATTTTGAGGTCACTCGTCAAAAATATTACATTTACTCAACCAATATTTGATCAGCTTTCCATATAAAACTGAAAAATGGAAAAACTATATACACCCATTTCACCTGGGAATGAATCATGACACCATCAAATAGTTGCAATTCCCCTAAATGCCTTACCGGGAATTGCGCTAGGTTGAAAGCCCACATTTACAAGAACTTATTTGCGGGTACCCTGACTTATAACACTTAAAAAAATTGAAAATAAATAGCATCCGTTTAAAACCCAAAAAAAATTCACCTTAAAACTTGATTGAAACCTGTGAATTATGTCCCTTAAAGGAGGGTTGGATAGAGATTTAAGAACTGGGAGACAGTGGGGCATCAAACTGGGAAACTGGGAGACTAAATGTGTTCCTGCAGAGAGGGCATTGAAGTTCAGAAAGTTCCGAATGAAACCAATAAAAAATGCAGGTCGCATGAAAAAGGTGACTGCAAGGCAATCGTTTTGTTGCCCATTCGGTGGACAGCGTCTCCTGAGATATTGCGCATATGAATGTGTCGCCCTCGCCATCATCTTTAATGGTTACTGTTTCTGAAGAGTCAATAGCGGCCATAGCAGCGGCAAAGGGATAGCTCCTGTAGAGAGCAATGAATTGGTCTCTTAAATTAAGATTGAGATCGAAATGTTCGACTCTCAATTGTATAGAATTAGCAGTATTACTATCGTTTTCCAAGAGTTGCAGTACCCGATTACAATCTGCAAAACTTCCACTCCACACATTTCCATCAAGGCGGCCCAATCTACGATAATTCTCATTAAAACAAGGTTGATGTTTTCAGCCATTGCATCCTGGATATTCCTTTGTCCACTGTAGTTGAGAGGACGCCATTCAGACTTGGGTTTCTGTCCAATGTCATCTAATTGACGTACGTACACATTATCCAAAACACTCTCGAATTCCCAGTCCTTATGCCAAGCATTCTCCAATTCACTATCCCAGTCACTATGTTCGCTATCTCCTTCAATCCATCTAAACGTTACACTATAGATCAGGTGCTGTTGAACGGGGTCTCCGTTTTGGGTGGATGCCTCTCCTTCATGTGAAAGGCCATCAGCTGTACTTGTTAGAGTAGAAGGTACATATTCTTCCATTTCCCATAAGATAACGTCTCTATTTATTGTGTTGTACATGTGACGCGTAACCCTCCCAAAAATTTCTCTAGCAAGATTGGTATTATCATTATCGCTTACATTTCGTGATTCCTCCATCTCATCGCCTTCTCAAAGAGTTTGCGAATATATCATGAAAGAGCGCGCGAATATATCCTGAAAGAGCGCGATACAAGACTTTCTTCCGATAACTGTAATGCTTTATATATTTATACTATCGTTTTAGAGTTTGGAGTTTGTAATAACTGTAATGCTTTATATATTCGTTTTAGAGTTTGTAATATAGTTGTGTTATCTTTCGCAGGCCGACTAGAAGAATGACTAGCTTTTAGTCTCCCTTCAATTCAGCCTCAAACATAATTTGTTTGCCGTCGCTTACCTTTCATTATTCCAACTCTTTGCAACCATTTAAGTCGTTTATTTAGTCACGTTTAAAATCACATAGCGTATACGCATTAATAATTCTTAAAGGATTAGTTAATTTGAAAATCTTTATAGCTTTTTGTTATTAGCATAGTTATATTAACAGGGTTGTTGGGTAATTTGAAAATGTTTATAGTTTTTTATTATTAGGATAGTTATATTAATAGAGTGGTTAAAATAGGTTAGATTAATATTGTTTTTTTTATTTTTTAATTTTAATTATTGGTGTATTGGCTTATGGAAGGTTCAAAGTGATTTTGATTGAGATATTTTAACAATTTTATTAATGTTGTTGAGTAAGTTGATAACTAGAATATTTTGGTAGGATTAGTGGAACATAGCAAGAGTCATACTATAGTAAAATATGGTAAAATTATATTTCAGAAATAAATGATTAATTGTGGTGGCCATGGTTGTGCCTGTTAAACTAGGCTTTACTTGAAATTATGTCTCTACATTGCTCTCTATTTAAGCTTTTGCGATGGTCTGCCTCTTCATGTGGTCATGATGATGAACCACACTTGTTGGTTCGAAACGTGTTAGCAAATTTTGTTTTCTCATGTAATTTCTACTGAAAGACTTTGTTTAAATAATTGAATATGGTTAACAATTTTTCCTCTAGTTGATTGTGGTTGGACATTTTGAACATGGTTGATAATGAATAACTATGATTTTAGGCTATCATATGAACCATGGGAAGAGATCTTTTAGCCTAGATCTAAGGATACATTTTTGTGGCCAATTTTCAAAGTTGGGCACCTAAAGTATTCTCCTTTTATATAATCTCTCATTAAATAACATTTCACCACAACACACAATGGGTTGTAATTAATAACCTTTAAGACAATTACATCGATGCAAATTTCAAAAACTGGAGGACACCTTATAAAAACTATTAGATTTCTTAGGGTTTAAGGACCTTAGACATAAAATACTCTACCGATTAAAAGAAAAGGGAAATTATGTATGCTACTCTTACATCAAACTCTTAGAAAATAAAATATTTCATGGACACATGTCCACGAGACATTAAATAGTTATGCCATGTTTTTGCATCTCTCAAGGACTCGTCTAGATTCATCTTTAGTTAGAAGACCCTTCCACTTCACCAAATACTCATAGAAATCTTTTTTTATTTTCACTTTGCAATTCTTTGATTGAGCATATACTTTATGTGCAACTCTTTGAAAGTGGGTAATTGCTTCTTCCATTGAATCTCTTTTACATCTTTCCCATCCTCTACTTCAATTTCTCTATGGGGATGAACTTGTACAACATTAAATATAGGAGAGAGCCTTCTATCACCGGGTATGTCATTCTAATATCCATTTGCTAATAACTTTCTAAATTTTCTTCAGCTTTGGCTTATTATACTCAACTTTTGAAAACCCCTATCTTCTCAAAAGGACTTTAAGTGATCTCCAACTCCAAAGCTCACTTCTCTTTCTCTACAAGACTATGACAACTTACCCTACACTAGCTCCTCCAACTTCTTATTTCCCAAATTTCTAAGTACAAAGCTCATACATTCCATACTAATCGATTTCAACGACGTGATAAAACTCAACATTCTATTTTTTTCCTTTAACATATTGACAAATTCTACATTTATCCACAAATTTCCTCGCGTTAGTTCTCATTCTGTGCCAATAAAAATAAAAACTTAATTAGGCATATGTTTTATCATAGCCAAAATAACTGTCTTATCATCCACTATGTTTTTCCTTCAACAAATTTACTCTCATCAATCCCTCATAAATCATTGAGATTGTGTGACTGTGATAAATTTTCTTTTGTAATATCTAGGTCATGCGTATCTAAGTGTGATCAACATCCTTTCTAATTTTTCTTATTACACAGTGGAACTTTGTTTTATATATGCAATACTTTGTATATTGTCTAGTGAATGTACACTATCAGTTTGAATTTGTTGGACACCTAATCCTCTAAGGGTTGGTGGGGAAGCTAAACAATAAAAGGGAGTCCAAGAGACTACTTCGAATATGAAACCAAGGGTAACTAGACTTGTATAAATATCTATCATTGTGAATAGTAATGCATTCAAGGCTGATCCTTCATATCTTTTTTCTTCCCCATAGTTGTGTTTAACATGGTATCAAATCTGGTGGTCTCTTGCCATGCTCTAGTGTGAGCCACTTATTTTTTTTGGCCTTTATAGATCTATGTCTATGTGATTTTGAACTCTGCTCCAAAAATTCCATTTTCGATGTTATTATTTTCTTGTCTGTCTTTCAATTTTTTGTTGGAGCCCATTTTATGTGTGTTTTTTAGGCTTGTCAATAACATCTTTGTCCACCATTCTAAATCTAGATATAGTCATTCTAGAAACTGAGACCAAAGAAACAATTATTCAATAGTACGTGTTTTATCTTATGCACAATAACACCCTTTCTTTCTCCTTGATTTGGAAACATATGTTTTGGGAAATCAACACTTGGTATTCACAAATGTCTCCCTATTTTAAGCCTGTCATAGGAGCATTGATTGAACAAATGGTTTTATGAGCACAAGGAGCTCAATTATTTGGAATCTCCTTTCAAAACTTTATTTCTCTCCACATAGGTCCTAGATACAAAGTATCTGCAAGGTTCACATACTGTGAACATGAGTTCGAGCCTCCACCATGCTTTCCAAGATCACTTGAGAGTTGATGTTGAACAATTCCCGGGTATTTTTCCTATGGAGATGAAGGACCCATCACTTATTTTAGGTCCCTATACTACTAGTGTAACACCTTATTATTATTAGTGAAACCCCCTTATTGTATTGTTCTACCCTTGTATTCCAATGTTTTTATTATTTTGCCCCATAGAAACCCACTATTGTTATTGTTTCTCCCTTACAATATTATCATTATGTGGGCTCTGATTATAATGTGACCCCTTAGACTCCTATATATAAAAAGGAGGTCTTATCATTTGTATCATCCAAGAATTTTTTTGTGTATGTAAAGGAGGTTTCCCCCTTGAAGAGACTGACTTTGAAGTGGTTGAGCTATCTATTTTTCTATTTTATGAGCTGGTTGAGTAACTTTTGGTATCAAAGATTTGGATTCTAGGGTTTTTATCCTTCGAACAGGGCATCATGGAATTTTGGCTATAATGTTTTTTATACGAAGTTGTAGAAGTTAAAATTAAAACCCATTTGATATGAAATCTAGATGGACCTCATGTCCGAATTTCAGGTCTTGTGTCTCTACATTTTCAGAGATACGAGCTAAGGAAGTTAGGGTTTTGGTAGGCTCCCCAATTCCATCTCAAACAAGTGACCTTGGGAAAATTGTCATAACTTTCTCTCTAAGCATTAGATTCAAATTTCATAAAATGTGACACAAATAGGACATAATGTAGTTTTTTGGGTATCTTTTTCAGTGCCTAATATCAAAACAGTGAGACATGACACTTTGTACAAATTCGATCTACTGAACTAGTCTATAATCTTGTTATCTTGGGAGGTTGGGAATACCTCTTTTTTGGAGAATCCACGGGGTTGGAAAGAAGACTCAGAGGGATACCACGGGAAGACATTTCAAACCTTGGCAATCCCAAATTACAGATATACAATAGATTCAATACCAAGCTCCTACAATGTGAAGCAAAGGTGTCCTGTTTTTTAAAAATTGCATAACTTCTATTTGAAAAATCAGTTTGACATAATTGAAATGGCATAGTGAAGCATATATATTTTTTTTTATTTGAAAATTCTTGCGGCATTACTAAAGCAAAATTCTGACTCGTGGATTCTTTATTGCTACCAAAAATGATATCATCAACATAAACAACAATTATTAGCAATTTATCAGTGTCAATCGTTTTATATAGATTGCTATCTGCTGACCCCTTTGAAAAGCCCTGTTGGTGGATATATTTGTCAAGACGGTAATATCAGGCCCTTGGAGCCCGTTTTAGACAATAGAGAGCTTTTTTGAGTCTGCATACAAGTTTTGCATCATTTCCAAGAATGAATCCTTCTCGTTGTTCAATATAGACTTCTTCTTCTAAGTCTCCATTAAGGAAGGCAAATTTTACATCCATTTGATATACTTTGAATTTCTGAAAACTAGAAAGAGCAAGAAACATCCTTATGGCTTCATGTCTAGCAACAAGTTCAAAAGTTTCTTCAAAATCTATACCTTCTTGTTGAGCATATCCTTTACAAACAAGTCTGGCCTTGTTTCTAAAAACTTCTCCATTTTCATTCAGCTTGTTTTTGAATATCCATTTAGTTTCTATGACATTCCTATCATGAGGTCTAGGAACTAATTCCCAAGTATTATTCTTTTCAATTTGCTCAAGTTCTTCATTCATTGCCTTGACCCAACATTCATCTTTGCATGCTTAATTTACATTTTGAGGTTCGGTGGAGGATAGTAATGCTATATAGCTTGAGGCTTTTGTAATAGTTCTTCTTGTCTGTACACCTGCCTCTTTTTCCCCTAAAATTTGAGTTTCTAGATGATTTTTCTGAACATTTCTGGATGGAGTCTTTTCTTCTACCGTTGTCTCTTCTTCTAGTGCTTCATTGGTTTCTTCTTCATAATCATTATGATTTGATGTGGGAAGATAATCCCCATCTTCTTCATTGTCATAATATTCGGTTTTTATCTATTTTGGATTTTTGCATGCTTCATCAACTACAACATCAATACTTTCAAAAATTTTCCCAAGTCTTTTATTATAACATTTATATCCTTTACTTCGAGAAGAGTAACCAAGAAGAATACCTTCATCTTCTCTAGGCTCAAACTTACCAAGTTTTTCATCAGTCCTTTTGATATAACGTTTTCTTCCAAAAACTTTAAAGTATTTTACCGTAGGATTCTTACCATACCAAAGTTCATGTGGAATTTGAGTGCTATTTACCCGAACATTTGCTTGGTTGAGAATAGTTACGACGAAGAATGCAGCTTCACCCCAGAAGGTTGCCGGAGTTCCAGATTCATCTAGCATAGCTCGAGCCATTTGTTGAACAGTTTTGTTCATCATTTCTACCACTCCATTTTGTCGAAGAGTCCTTGTGGTGGAGAACTGCCTTGTTATTCCATGTTGTTCACAAAAGTCAAAGAATTCATCCAATGTAAATTCCCCTCCTCAATCAGATCTGAGGCATTTGATTTTGTGATCTGATTCATTTTCAACCAAAGCTTTGAAGGCTTTGAAATTTTCAAATGCTTCATCTTTATGCTTTAGAAGACCTATCTAACACATTTTGGAAAAATCATCAATGAACAATATAAAGTATTCTTCTCCACGTGGTAACTTCTTCCTTGATGGTCCACATAAATCAGTATGAAAAAGTTCAAGAGAATTACTAGCTGACCCTTGTTTTTCAATGAAGTGAGATCTAGCTTGCTTACCGAATTGACATGGTTTGCATTGTATTTTCAAGAATGCTAATATCTGGAAGATCATGAACAACCTAGAATATGCATGCTTTTCTTATTTGAGAAAAGCTTAGATGTCCCAATCTTCTGTGCCATAGCCAGTTTTCATCATTTTTGCTTCGATAACATTGTTGTTGTCCTACCTTGAGTATGTATAAGTTGTTTGGAGTTCTTGTACCTTTGATCATGGTTTCTCCTGTATCAAGCTCACGAACAACACATTCATTTGATCAAAACA
>APFE031562387.1:18951-29125 GCA_000404065.3 Pinus taeda | reverse complement strand
ATGATCGATCTCTGATTTATGCAATTAGGAACCTGCTTGTAGCATTGTGTGATTGTTGCTAGACCCGTGTTGGGCTAGTGGGATCGCCTCTGTCCGCAGAGGGGATTTACCAGTTCAACAAAAACCCTAGTTGCTATCCTAAGAGCTAAGTGTTGAGATGGAATCTGAACCCTCAGAACAAAGGAATCATAGAGGAGGACATGTCATCAGACATGAACCTACATCAACCCATGACATTTTATCATCTCCATTCAAAAGGAAATCATTTGAAGATGCAGGTTGCCTTACATTTTTTCAGAGAGCTGAAGATTTGAAGTATCATGATCAATTGACTAGTGCTTTTGCCACCAAACTTAAAAGGGACAAAGTGTCCATGGCAGGGTTTTAATTCATTTTTTCAAGGCAACTTATCTTTGCAGCTACATAGATTCCATACACTAGAGAAATTTGGTTCAAAAGAGAAGACCTTGACCATCAAAACTACAAGATGTACCTAAAGGCACAATACAAGGCAACTCAAACATATATGTTCCCATTCAGCCATTTGTCTGAAAGGTACATCCCTCTCATGAAAATGATCATGAAGTATTTCACATGTGAAGGCAGGTATTCAAGGATATATAAGTATCACATGAAGCTTTTGATGCATTTCACTAGTGTACAACAAATCAATTCATCTTATTACTTGTACAATAGTTTGGTCAAAATGGTAGAAAATGTACAAAAGCAAGGCGAGACTCACTATACTAGTTTGTTTTATCATGGCCTAGTGAAAGTGCTAACTTGTCATCAATTGGCACAAGAAAATCTGTCTTGGGACCATTTTGCAAGTTTAGATTTTACTCCACCTTCTTCAATTAGGTCTAGTGATGAAACAACACCTACAGTCTCACCAATGAAGCAATAGATTGATTCTTCAAGCAAATCAACCAAGAGGAAAGATAGGGTAGAAGGGTCTCAAACTTATTCCAGAGGTGGTAGGCTTGTGTTTTCTCAAGGGATTGTTGAAAGGGCCACTCCTACCACAGGTAAACAGACAATTTTCTCACAGCGTGAGGAGTCCTCTCATCTAGGTACAAATGTGTCAGCTATGGAGAAAGGATATGAGGGCAGAGTTGAAGATTAGATCATCAGGGATAAGGAGGCTCAAATCAAGAGATTGGAATGGAAATTGGTAGAGGAAAATGCTCTAATAGCATGCCTGCAACAAGAGAATATGAAACTAAAGGTGAACCAGATGTTTCAAGACAAACAAGAAGCTCCTCAAGAAGAAAAATAGGAGCAACAACTTGCAGAGGCATATGGCTATGCACTACTATACTAGAAACAAAGTATCTCAAGTCAGGATTAAGCATTTGAGAGCAAACTCAAGAAAAACCTAATTGGTGAAAAGGACAAGGAGAGGCTTGATTTACTTGTTGAGGCCTCCCTCATGCAATATAATGTCCTATTTTACCCTCACTCAACAATTTTGAGGAAATTTGGAGAAAATTTTGTCATTTCCAAAATTTTGGTCATTTTTTATTTTTTTAAAAACATAGGAAATTCTATAAGTGCAATGCCTTGGTGCTGCGCTTTCATCTCAGAGCTAAAAATTATGAAAATTTTATATCCCTAGATATATTTTACCCTAAGGATCTCAAAAAACGACTTTTGGAAGTAGTTTAGCAAACTAGTGAAGAGAAAACGTCAAAAAAGGTGTGAAAAAGACACTTACTGCCATTGTTTTGGAATAGGCACTGCACTTATAGAGTCACCTTCGGAGAATTGATTTTTGAAGGCCTTCCCTTGCTCCATTTCCAAAAATTCATGTTGATTTGGAAACTAGACAAAAACTTCTAGTTGATTGTTCTCTTACTTTTTAAATTTTACTTCCAAAAGACCTCCAAAATCTACCTACAAGGTGGCGCTACACTTATAGCTTAATGCACTACGCTTAAAGCCAAATGTGCTAAGCTTATACCTGTAGCTGTCTTTTTCACTTCAATTTTGCTAGATTATGGTTTTATGATGTAATTTGGATATTTTAAAGACTTGATGATGTAATTATTGAGTTAATAGGCATGATAGGTTGTTTTTGTGTTTAATTAAGCCTAAAAAATGTAGAAAAACTCAAATCAAAGTCTAAAAGAGGAGTTTTTGTTTGACCTTCTTACTCTCTCTTATTTCTTGAGATATTCTTGGTAACTATTCCACCACTTAGGGATTCGACCTTTGAAGGTGGGCAGATGGTTGTTTTGATTCTATATGTATGATTTCTCATTTAGTGATAAGGGTTGGACTTTTGTGGAGAGACTTGTACCTTATGTTTTCTTACAGCGAATCAAGGAGCAATTGCAGCTATTTTTCAGGAATACTTGTTCAGTGAGGCTATGGTGTCATTTTCCTTTCATATTAGTTTCTAATGGATGAAATCATCTCTCTTTACATGCTTTTCCTTATTCTTATCATTTTCCTTATAGTCATATAGGCATAATTCTTAAATTTAAGCTCATTTTATGTGGAAAATCATGCTTGTGTTTCTCTTATTCTAAGATTAATGAATTCATGCTTTATACATGCTCATTATGTTTTCTTAAACTCTCAGACCTATGCTACATTGGCTAAATCTTAAGTTCACCATATCTAGCTCCTTTTTATGCTTGTTACTACACACTTGATACCTTGACCTAATTTCCTACTCTCATCCCCAATCCAACAAACTCAAAACCCCAAATTCTCAAATACTTAAACAAGACTTATATATCTACCATAAAATCCATTTCTTTTTGGTGATTCATTGACAAATCCTTAGAGAGATTCCTCTCTGGTTCAGTAGGGCTAGCTACTAAACTGAAAGTGGTTTTTAGGTTACTTCTTTCGATCTCCTCCTCATCCTGGGAAATTGTAGGGGATAACATTTTTGGCGCCATTTCCAAGGAACGAAAGATCATATCTTGCCTGGGAAAGAATGACAAGGATTAGATCTGACTACAGATGGTGGACAATGATCAGACATGGGAAGGCTGAAGCATCCCACCTGGCGACTCCAATCAGTTTCATGCAATTTCAAAGTACTCCATTTGTGACTGAATTGGCGACATCACTACTACAAGATGAATCCCAGATCTGCAAGGTATACTCCCTTAAATCATGCTCATATTCCAGGTTTTCCAATCTGAATGCCTTGTGTAGATTGGTAGACTTATTTGACGATGTTCAAAGACGAGAAAGGAGAGAATGCTGCTTTTCACTTGGTCAAATTTCACATGCATGTACATAGGGTGCAGATTCAGTTTCCTAAAGATTGTCTCATGAAGATGTTCATGGCCACCTTGGAGGAACAAGTAAGTTCATGGTATCAAGGTTTTCCACCTAGTTGTATCTATTCACTTGCCGATTTTCATATGATGTTTTATGAAAATTTTAAAGAATAACGTCCATCTTTACTTGTGGTAAAAGATTGTTGCAAACATTTTCAAGGTTTTATTCATCATTTGGAAAGTGTTTATGGTGATGAAGAGTTCATGGATGAAGATATCCTAGAGGCTATATATGGGAATCGTTTCCATCACCAAGAAGAACAGGTATTTTCTCCCTTGAATGAAAGTGAAACTGAGCAGGACTCCAATGATGACATTAAAAAGGTTGTAGAAATTTCAAAAGAACAAGAGAACATTCATACCTATTTTAATGAAGAAATGATGCTTATGAATGATATTCATGTTCCATCCTACGAGTTTGATGAATCTTTGTAGCAGATTTGTCAGTAATTTAATGAAAGATATGAAGATAGTCATTCATTTTTTGTTTCAGATTGTTCTTTCTCCGAGTTTTTATTTCAAGATCAGGTTTGTGAATACCAAGATGAGTTTTATGATGAAATGCATGAACAAGGATCTGAAACACTATTCTAAGAGCAGATTCGTGCAAATCGTAATTTTGAACTAGCATGTGTGGAGGTTTCAGACAATGTAATTATGGCATAGTATAGTCATCAAACATTGTAGGTAGATGTCAAAGAGGAGAGGAACGATAAAGGATAGGTTTCTTGATCTGAAAATGGGGCACTTAGGCTTCTTGTCTAGCTTACAAGAACCTCTCCCGCTTCCAAAGCATGAATATTCCCAAGTCTTTAATGATGAACCAATGCAGAATTAAGAAATGCTTGAAAATATAGGTGTATGCTTGTAGTTGTTTTCAGCTGATTATTTACTTTAAAATTTGCTATTTGTGTTGATATGTGAATGTGCTTAAACTAATATATTAATGCATATAATAGTGAATAATGCAACAGTAAAAAAAAACACATAAGAAAACAAATTAATGAGGAGTTCACCCACAACTCTTAGGCTACGTCTCCATGAGCTCTAGTTAATTCAACTAGGCTCTCTGGGATTATGGTATTAGTCTTTTTTACAAGCTCTTGGCCCATCTCTTGCTGTTCTACACAAAAACAGTGGGTTTAGACGCCATTTAATCCCCTCTGGTTCTTGAAGCTCTGGCTCTTGGCTCTGGCTCTTTGGCTCTTGGTTCTAGCTCTTGGCTCTGACTCTGGCTCTTTGGCTCTGGTTTTGGCTCTACCTCTAACTCTTGGCTCTTTGGTTCTAGCTATAGCTCTTTGGCTCTTCTGCTCTGGCTTCTTTCTACGTTCTGCAACCTTCAACTCTCTCTGGCTTTTCACTTCAACTTCAAGTGACCCCAAAGGCTCCCTCAACTGCTATTTTTCTTATGCGCTACCTCCTTGGCTTCTATGCTACCTCTTTGGCTTCTTCTTTACAGCAAAGCCCCAACATCAACCTTCAACAACAACAACAACTCGGCCACTGTCAACAAAAAACTTAGCAGCCCTCTGTCTTTGACATTCATGGCTTAAAAGCCAAATCGCGCTGCCTGTTGGTTTTCCCTTTTGAGCTCTCTGTCTTCCTGCCACAGTCCATTCAAATCCCATCTCTGGGCATTAGTAATAATTTCTAAATGCCCTCAGGGATGAATGCCACCTATTTGGTAACAGAAGGAGCTATCGGTGCTTTAAATCCCTTAGTAACAGTCGTTCTATGTTAACACAAGAAATGTTGTAAAAACATGAGAAAATCCACAGAAACACTGCTCCCCGGACTTGAAACATTCATAACTGTGCTTTATAGCACCATCAAGTCTACTTGGGATTCGCTATCGCATATCCCAATTGGCCTGCCCCTTTGTATTTCACAATACATTAAAATATGCGAAAATACATATAAAACACGAAAAAACTCGCTTGTCAAACTTGAAATATTATACAGAGGCATTTCGGAACCCTTTCGAGTCTGTAATATCGCATCGCATATATAATACATAACATATCGGCCCCACTCCACTGTGTTCACTGATCACGATCCGTTAATATCGACGATCGCGGTATCGCATCGGCCCAGTCCATCGCGTTATGCCTCCCACTATCCCCTGACTACCTTTGCCGATCCACCTGTTACCGCCAATGTGATAGGCCAATCATATTTGGACTGTTGATCGACCAGATCCGACGACCCCTATGCAACCATTGTTAAAGCCTCTGATTACCTCATTTTTAAGGTTTTCTTCAGGTTTTTAAGGCCCAATAGTGTAATCCGATAAGTCCAAGACTTGTCCTTTTGCGGTGATCTTGCCCTTTAGGGAGATTTTGAAGACTTAGAGAGTTTTTAGACCCATTATTCAAGGGATTTTTAGCTCTTTTTCCTTTGAAAAGGGGCAGCTTCATTTTATGATAGCTTTCCCATATGAAGTCCGTTTTTGCCCATTTAAGTTGTGTTGGATTCAGAATGGAGGGATCCCTAAAATGAGACTATTTCTGAGAGCAACCTGCGACTTTCATTTTCCTCTGATTTACAAAGGATTTGTGCCATTTGGCACCTTTTCCCTCTTGCATGAAGTCTTTTAGACTTAGAGGTTTATCCAGGATCCATTTTTGGATCACGCCTTCCCACTAAAAAAACTTTTGGTCTCCAAAAGACTGATATACTGATTTGAACAGTAAATGAGAGTGACTCACCCTCTTCTTTCAACCTCCCTACACTTCTCTTTGCATAGTGCCTCTGAACCAATGTTTCTGACCACTTCCCTTCTCTGGATGGGTTTGTCTTCTTGAGAAGAACTGTCTTCCTCCTTGCCTTCCTACAGAACTTCTACTAAAATGGTCATATAAGGTAGTTTGAGCTTCTTTGCCTTGATCATTGATCCAAGGTGGCTCAACAAATATGAAGTACATCTGCTCCACAAAAATTTTGTTTGTAACTATTTGACAAGCTGCCAACAACAACTGTTAACAACAACAGGCATATAGACAACAACTGGATCGACTAACTCCTGCTTCAACAAAAGAAATAGATTTTCACATCTTGTGAACACCTCCATTTATTATATCTACATACAAATGATGGACTAGACAACAAGCCCACAAAACATGCCTTTAAACAGATGACTCTTCAAGTTAAGCATGTAAAAAAGACCATTAGGACTCTTTTTCCATAAGATGAAACTTTCATCATTATCTCCATTTCGAGACCAAGTTAAGTTCTTTCAAGTCAACATGGCATCACATTCATGTCAAAGCAACCAGCCCTGCAAGTTAATTATACATACATATTCAAAAACAAGGAAATCATCAACATCCCTATGCTCATGCATCTCATGCTCTTGCATGCATTTCATCCTTCAACTTTCACTTAAGCACACTGTACTTTCAAAGCTGAAATGAAATATAATGTAGATGCATTAATAGACATGCAATATTAATCGGATAAGAACTCTAACTGTTCCTTACCAATCCCTTTCAAAGGTACTACCTTTGCCTGCACATCAGCATCATCATGTGAATCATTTTGAGACACATTATTAATGGAATCTTCACTTCCATTTCTGCCATCTTCTCTTTCCACTTTCTTCAGCTTTGGTGGAAGCATTGTTGGATTCAGTTTCCATCACTTTGCAACAAGATGTCCTTGCTTATGGCAGTAAGTGCACTGCATGTGCGTCCTCTTGATAGCATGATTTGCCTTGTCCAATGGACTTTTGGCTGCTTGCTTATTTTCCTTCTTCTGCTTCCTGTATGTGGCCATTCTCTTCCAACATCTAGAAACATCATGGACATGCAACTCTTTCCCCATACTTATGTGGAAATGTATCATGCTTTCCAAAATCAAAAGGAATATAATTAGCGCCAGATTTATACCTACCTCTTTCACCTTTATTGACTTCATGAGGAGGTGAAGCAAATGAAGAAGTGGCTCCCTTTGGAACACCATCAAACGTTTCAATGTTGTTAGAGTCTCCCTAACTCTCTGGTTCAAGTTTGTGCTTCTGAACACCTGCATTCTGCAATTGATGTTTCAAGCTATTGTATTCCTCTTGGATACAACCTTCACACTTCTGAGGTAGAGGACATGAAATGAAACTCCTTCTTGGGACTGTTTCAATAGCTTTCATGGCAGCTTTGGAATTCTCTCCATAAGACTATCCGTAGCCAAGACCCAA
This sequence comes from Pinus taeda, assembly GCA_000404065.3. Classification (NCBI taxonomy): domain Eukaryota; kingdom Viridiplantae; phylum Streptophyta; class Pinopsida; order Pinales; family Pinaceae; genus Pinus; species Pinus taeda. Next base: position 21,634 of record APFE031562387.1, on the reverse strand, counting down.
ATATTTAGGCCTTTCCTCAACCATTATTGGTTCAACAATACCTTGTGCATGCTTTCCCAAGCACTTTCCTTCATAGCCCATCTTGAACATTAGCTTGGAACCTATGCCTTTAGTATGTTTCTTAAAAGAACCAATATAAGCATTCTTAGAGGAATTTGAAGACAAACTAGAATGGCTTACCTCTTCTTCAAGTTGGTACGTGACTAAGGCTTCTTGGGCAACAAAAATTTGTGTTTCCAACTCATGCATCCTCTTCAGGTTCATATTTGCAATATGAAGTTGCCTCTCCATTTCCTGCAATTTGTCAGCAAGCAACTGCTTCTCTTCCTTCATGGAATTCAGTTTCTTTCTAAGCATGCTACTCTTCCTTCCATCCTCATACATTTCTCTCACCATATCCATCATGGTGGAAAACTCTCGCTTCATGTTTTCATCAAGGAATCTTGTGAAGAATGTAGAATTTGAGGATCCACTTGTAGAAGTTGTCTTTATGCCAATGAACAAAAACACTTCAACAAGATAAATAAAGAGATTATTTAAGAAACCTCTTGCAACCGACCTCTTGTGCTTTGGGTTGCCTTAAGGTCCTTTGGAATAGAAGAATGTATTCAACTCTTCTTCCTTCTGCAAACTCAGCAAATAGTCAGTCTGCAAACAAGCATACAATCAGCCTCTTGTTGTTCAAACACCTTTCAAACAAGTAGTCTTTGCTCTGTCAATCAAGCATTCTGATATAACCTTCTTAAAGGTGTGGTTAATCAATCCTAAGCTCTGATACCACCTAATCTAAAAATGGGGCACTCAGGCTTCTTGTCTAGCTTACAATAACCTCTCCCACTTCCAAAGCTTGAATATTCCCAAGCCTTTAATGATTAACCAATGCAAAATTAAGAAATGCTTGAAAATATAGGTGTATGCTTGTATTTGTTTTCAACTAATTATTTGCTTTAAAATATGTTCTTTGTGTTGATATGTGAATGTGCTTAAACTGATATATTAATGCATATAACAGTGAATAATGCAACAATAAAAACAAACACATAAGACAACAAATTAATTAGGAGCTCACCCACAACTCTTGGGCTAGGTCTCCGTGAGCTCTAGTTAATTCAAATAGGCTCTATGGGATTATGGTATTAGTCTTTTTTACAAGCTCTTGGCCCAACTCCTATTGTTCTACACAAAAACAGTGGGTTCAAACACCATTTAATCCCCTCTATCTCTTGAAGCTCTGGCTCTTGGCTCTTTGGCTCTTGGTTCTGGGTCTTGGTTCTAGCTCTTGGCTCTGACTCTGGCTCTTTAGCTCTAGTTCTGGCTCTGGCTCTGACTCTTGGCTCTTTGGCTCTGGTTCTAGCTCTTTGGCTCTTCTTCTCTGGCTTATTTCTGCCTTCTGCAACCTTCAAATCTCTCTGGCTTTTCACTTGAACTTCAAGTGACCTCAAAGGCTCCCTCAACTACTCTTTTGCTTCTACGTTGCCTCCTTGGCTTCTATGTTGCCTCTTTGGCTTCTTCTTTACAACAAAACCCCAACAACAATTTTCAACAACAGTAATAACTCCATCATTGTCAACAACAAACTCAACAACCCTCAGTCTTTGACATTCATGGCTTAAAAGCCAAATCACATTTCTTGTTGGTTTTCCCTTTTAGGCTCTCTATCTTCCTGTCACAGTCCGTTCAAATCCCATCTCTGGGCATTATAAATCATTGCTAAATGCCCTCGGGGATGAATTCCACCTATTTGGTAACGGAAGGAGCTATCGGCACTTTAAATTCCTTAGTAATAGTCGTTTTGTGTTAACACAAGAAACACTGCAAAAACAAGAGAAAATCCACAGAAACACTGCTCCCCGGACTTGAAACATTCATAACTATGCTTTATAGCGCCATCAGGTTCGCTTGGTAATCTCTATCACATATCATAATTGGGAACCCCTTTTTATTTCACAATACATTAAAATATGCGAAAATACATATAAAACATGAAAAAACCCACTTGTCGGACTTCAAATATTATACAGAGGCATTTCAAAACACTTTTGGGTCCATAATATTGCATCGCATATATAATACATAACATATTGGCCCCGCTCCACTATGTTCGCTGATCACGATCTGCCAATATCGGCGATCGTGGTATCGCATCAGCTCGGTCCATTGTGTTATGCCTCTGACTGTCCCTCAACTGCCTTCATCGATTGCGATCACTGATCTGTCTGTTACTGCTGATGTGATAGACCGATCAGATCTGGACCATTGATCAACGAGATCTGACGACCCCTGCACAACCATTGTTAAAGCCTTTGATTGCCTCATTTTTAAGGCTTTCTTCAGTTTTTTAAGGCCTGATAGTGTAATCTAATAAGTCCAAGACTTCTCCTTTTTCAGTGCTCTTTCCCTTTAGGGATATTTGGAATACTTAGAGAGTTTTTAGACCCATTATTCAAGGGATTTTTGCCTCTTTTTCCTTTGAAAAAGGGCGGCTTCATTTATGATAGCTTTCTCATTTGAAGTTTGTTTTCACCCATTTAAGTTGTGTTGGATTCAGAATGGAGGGGTCCCTGCAATGAGACTATTTCTGAGAGCAACCTGCGACTTTCATTTTCCTCTGATTTACAAAGGATTTGTGCCATTTGGCACCTTTTACCTCTTGCATGAATCTTTAAGACTTAGAGGTTTATCC
>APFE031562387.1:2522-16160 GCA_000404065.3 Pinus taeda | reverse complement strand
ATGCTTTGGAAGGAGAGATCCGGTTCCAATTCCTCCAGTACATAATGTACAACATCACGGAATTGATCATCCGTTGATGTAGGCATGGAGTGGGTTGCCACATAATTAACCCGTGGCGGGGATGATACCATTGGTACAAAAGGACCACTTAGGGAAGATGGTTGACTGGAAGCCATATTTGGACCAGGAAATGAAATATGGTCAATGATGACAATGCTGCCTTCATGTAGGAAACAAATCACTCAAAATAGTGTTGAAACAATAGCTCCCATGTCATAAACATAGTCACGCCTAAGAAGTATATTGTAATCTAAAGGGCCTAGGACTACCATCACATTCAGATAAACAATTTTTCCTCCCAAAGTAATATGAAACTAAGGAAGGATCCCTAATGGTTGACTGGTTCCTCTGTTAAAAGCCAACAGATTCTGTGTAACTGGCACAAGATACGGCGAACCAATTGCTTGCCAAGGAGTAGAAGAAAGGATACTCACAGATGTACCTTCATCTATAATAGTGCTAGATACAATCCTATTACAAACTTGTACTATGATCTGGAAAGGCACATAAGAAGGAAGATAGAATCTTGCTAGTCGATTCCAATCAAAGGAAGTGACTAGACTACTTGGAGGGGATACCATAGAAACGTAAGAATTATCCCTTTGAGTTACGAGAACGGGAGGATTTTCCTCCTGTCTTGATGGAACATGAGGGTTTTCTCCAACTCATTAGAATCTAAAGAAACAAAAAGAACCTGAGTGGTATTATACTCACTCTCCTCGGGAAAGGTATGATTAATTGAAGGTGAAATTGGGTCAACTGTTACCTCGACCTATTGATTTGGGTCGGGTATAGGCTCATAGGATTCACTTTCAGAGAGAGTGGGTTTGACCGACTGTTGATTTGAGTCAATCAATTCATCAACTAGTGAAGGATTAAGGGAGAGTCTCCTGTAACCATATGGAAGTCGTTGCAGTGAAGCAAGATGGTTATCCAACAATTTTTTGGATTCGTCCAGATAGGCACAAAGGTGAATGGGGTGATTCCCTTTACATAACATACAGGGAACTTAACATTACCCTTCTTTCCATGAACTTTACTACCACTATTTGATGGTGTGTCACCAGCATGATCTCTAGAAGTTGATGACACAAGATGATGTGAACGAGAAGACCATTCTTCTAAGATTTGAGGAATATCAGGACAATTTCGAAGAAGATGGTCTCCCGCACAAAGTTTGCATGGATATCAAACTTTGTGAGTCTTGACGGATGGTTTCTCATCAGATGTTGCATTCAAAGCAACGGTTGCTTGGTTGCCCCTTTACTGAATTTTCTTCTTCTTCTTCTTCTTAGCCATCTGGTTATTAGTACCAATACTTTCACTATGTGAAGAGGAAGAAGGGGAGGAAGAAACAACTGAGGAAGAAGGCAAAGGGTCAACTTTAGGATCAACTGGAGGTTGATTTTTTCTAGTTGGAGGAGTACTCGATTACAGAGAAATCACGACATTTTGAACAAATTAGGTTGAAAACAACCATATTGGCAATCCAATGGTAAGTCCCCGTAGGGATAATGTATCCATATAAGGAGAACCAATATTTGCAAAAGGAGGAAAAGGAGTAGGATTCCCATCAAAAGGAACTCCTTGATTAGTGGAATCTAGATTTGTCGCCATATGTTTCAACCAAAGATCAACTAAGTGAGCGTGGAGGATGTTATCAGTAGCCAATTAATTTTATTTTAATCAAAGTAACATAAAAAAACAAAAGAAGGATAATCTAGGCAAAAGGTTTACCAAGAAATTGTGAACTGCAAAATACCTCTTGGTGAACTGAGAAGTATGGGTAGGAAATCTCCGCGAATGCTGTGTTCAGTGTATCACAGTGTACAAGGCGGCCAACTCGGTTACCTAAGGATGGATAGAAATCTAGTGTTGTCCTCCCATATATACCTGAAGGTACATGGAGGCCCAATCCATATAAGCGTTGTCTAAAGGAAAACCACACAGTGAGAGCATCCCATATACTTTACGTACTGTAACACCACCCTATATACCCGAAGGTATGTGGACGAGCTACGATATACTCACATCTGTGGAATGAGGTATCACACTCGGGATAGTTGCTTTGTTTTACGACATCAGAACACGTCTCTAGCCTAAACCTATAAAAAAATTTTGTTAAGTGACAATGCTCCATTAGGTTAATTCAGATAAATTTTAAGTTGATCTTCTTTAGAATTTTCCTTTCAAGGTTCACCATGTGATGTATGTTTGCAATTCCTAAAATGCAACTAATATGATAAGAATTATTTTCATTCAATTGAACAATGAAAACCTTAGCTAGTAGGGATAGAGCAATCAAATCTTTAACAAAGAGTAAAGAGCACATCTAATGCAATTTCCCTAGCTATTCTTTTCAAGCATTCACAAACTACAATATGAACAATGCAAGTTTTTCTTTTCGAATCCCTTAATGTTATGATGAACAAAAAAGAAACTAATGCACATACAATCAATCAATATTTTTATGAGAACGAAGACTTTACGACAATTCAGTTTCGAAGGAAAATAAGACTTTTACAACACTTTATTTCGAACAAAGGTTAATCAACTGTAATCTAACTTTGACTATGGATCGATAATGACAAAGAAAACATTTAAGAAACATTAATCAACCAAGTCAAAGTAAGGTTGGCAAAGGAGATAACAACTTTTTTTTTGAGACATGACATTCGTTGATCAATCAGCAAGCAATCAAACAGAGGAAAGTTGGTAAAAGCTCAATCCAAAGGTGAAAATTTTCCCTAAGGTGGATTAGCGCCTAAAAATGGCCTAACTACACTATAGAGCACTGTCTCTCACTCAAGGGTGCTTTGCAAAGCACTGTCCCTTGACCAAGCTTGCGTTGATTCCTAAGAGGCCACGCAAAAGTCATCTAACCTCAATTTTTGACCAAAATTCAACGAAAAAGAGCTGAAATACAGTCAATGAACACAAGTAGGGTCTACAAGAATGTCTTAGGAGGTGGATAAGCTACTAGGAAAGGTGATTCTTCCCCAGTATTGTCGCCAATTTGTTTTGGATAATTTGGTATCTATGGATAAATACTAATTCCCTTGATAAGTAGCTATATCTAGAACAACAGTTTAAATTATTTTAGTCTTTTCCTACAAGCAATAGATAAAATGAGAAGATGAGAATACCTACTTGTAGTTCTTCTTTCCTCTCGTTTCCTTTGTATCGATCCTGTTACTCCTTCCCATACTTAATACGCTTGAGAAGTACTAGTAAACACAACATAAAACAAAGAATTGATCAAAGAAAAAGATCTATTGAATATAAGTGAATGGAATCAGATACATTTCACACATATAAGCACTATAAGACAATATAAACATATGGGATAAAGGTTCAAATATTTTATTGAATAGAAGAAAGAATTACAACCATTGTGTTTGATTCAAATTCATTCCTCCAGCTTGGATCCCATCCATGTCACATCAAAAGCATGACAAACTTGTAGCATTACAATACTTGCTTCAAAGCTAATTCTCATAGAAGCATTATCTCCTCACAATTCAACATAGTCCAACCCCTGATCAATTAGATGAGTGGTCAATTTATAGGGAAATGAAGGAGGTCTTGTCATAAATGGTGGCATTGAATGGCCTTCCATACTTAGAATTAGTTCCATGGAGGAAGGGATGAGAGGATAGGATGCATCTTAAATCATTCCTCATCCATTTTCAAGCTCATAGGAGTTGATAAGTGAGGGAACCTTCTAGGTGACTCCAAGAGATAAGAATATTCCCCAAACCCTATGTCAATTTCTCTCAATCTTGCCTAGCATAGGTGAAAGGAAGCCTAATTTCTCTTCAGAGAACCCTGGCATGGACTTAACTACTCCGCAGTGCAACCTTACATGGGCCTACCTGTGTTGGTCCTTCTAGATGCCATTTCTAGATGTCTTCAAGTCATGAAATTATTTGGGAAGGAGGCATTCAAAGCAATGACTTGTTTAGGGCATGTAGCAACTGGAATTAGGGTTTGATGAGCCCTAAACACTAATTTGGATGATGGGACTGATGTGCTCAAATGGATTCATAAAATGAGGTGAAGGCCCTCAAATCCTGATGGTCTTCTTCCATAAGTATGTTCAGTCAGTATGTTTTTTATAGTAAAGTCAGTTCAGTTAGTCAATTAGTTTTCAGTTTGAGTCTAGTCTATGGGATTTTGACTCCATTGCCCAATGAATAAGGCTACATAGTCTATGGTGTTCTTGACACCTCCAAGGAGCTTCCATCCCCATATGGAGCCAATGTTAGTGCCTATCAGTCATGTCAGTCACCGTCGATCAAAAGTGCTCTTACATAAATTGTTTTTAGGGTTTCAGGTCAATTTTTTTTATAGTTTCAAAGAGATTTTCAATAAAAAAAATTGTCACCAGTTACGAAGGTCAATATCTACTATTCCTTTCAGTCTCATGGTCAAAGGACATCATCTTGGTCAATTTAAATTGTTTTTAGAAGATTCTCATAGTCACTATGTTCATAATTCACCTAATAAGCCTATATTAGGTCACCATTAGGTCATCTAGGTGTAATTTTGGAAAATTGGTCTTTTTACCATTTAAATTCATGTTAGGAGGAATAGGAGAGGTTAGTTTGGTAACTAAGTTTTGAAAGTTATGTTTACTATTTCATTCTCTCAAATGAAATATCATCATAATATCACAAAAATAAAGTGTCAAGTCCAAGTATAACTGTTATGGTGGCTCCACTATCATTTTGCAAAGGGAAAATCGATTTTCTCCACTTGCTCATCACTCACTCTTATTCATTCCTCATTTTCCCATTGCACTTTCCAATACTTCATCTCATCCCACCAACGTGATTTGGTCATGCCAAGAGAGTTTTCTCCATCCAAAACGCGATTTCTGAAACTGTGCTACTCAAATAACCTTGTTTCTGCTACACATACACTAGGTAGCTGCTCCATCATCTCTCCAAGATTGTGAGCCATCTACAGTAGTTTCTTCCATCATGGTGACATTATTCTACTACTAAGATAGGTTGGTGATCTATCTTAAGGTTCAAACTTCTTTCATTTCCCTCATCTATGATTATTATGTCTCATGTCTACCTCCTAGGGTTTTGAATGCAGTTAGCAAGTTTCTCATCCTTCTCTTGTTAAATTTGCTACTAAAACTCATATCCATTTGCTTCCACACCATAATTTATCCTAAATACACCCTCCCAAACATCCTACATCAAAATCACTCCCACAATTTCATCAATTCTACCAAAACCCTAGACAGACTCCACCTTCTTTAACTACAAGATTGTGTTTTCTTTTTTTGGAAACCTTCCACACCCAAATATTGTAATTCCACTTTCCCCATCTTCCTAAAATCCCTCACTATCACCCCAAATTTTATTGGAATTTTATCATATCCCTATCCCCCTCATTTTACCCAAACTCGCTCACAGCCATTGAAAATTTTCCCACAATCAAAACCATAGTTGCTATCCTAAGATCTAAGTGTTGAGATGGAATCTGAAACCTCAGAACAAAGGAATATTAGAGGAGGACATGTCATCAGACATGAACCTACATCAACCCACCACGTTTTATCATCTCCATTCATTAGGAAATAATTTGAAGATGCAGGCTGCCTAACATTTTTCAAAGAGTTGAAGATTTGAATTATCGTGACCAATTGACTAGTGCTTTTGCCACCAAACTTAAAAGGGAAAAAGTGAACATAGAAGGGTTTCAATTCACTGTTTTGAGGAAACTTATCTTTTCATCTACAGGGATTCCAAACACTGGAGAAATTTGGTTTAAAAGAGAAGGCCTTCACCTTCAAAACTACAAGATGTACCTAAAGGCACAATACAAGGCAACTCCAACATATATTTTTCCATTCAGACATTTGTTGGAAAGGTACACCCCTCTCATGAAAATGATCATGAATTATTTCACATGTGAAGGCAGGTATTCAAGTATATATAAGTATCACATGAAACTTTTCATGCATTTCACCGATGTACAACAAATCAATTTGTCCTATTACTTGTACAAAAGTTTGGTCAAAATGGAAAAAATGATACAAAAGCAAGGGGAGAATCACTATACTAGTTTGTTTCATCATGGCCTAGTGAAAGTGCCTAGTTTGTCATCAATTGGCACAAGCAAATATGTCTTGGGACCATTTTTCAAGTTCATCTTTTCCTCCATCTTCTTCAACTAGGTCTAGTGATGAAACAACACCTACAGGCTCAGCAATGTAGCAAGAGATTGCTTCTTCAAGCAAATCAACCAAGTGGAAAGACAGGGCAGAAGGGTCTCAGACTTATTCCATAGGTGATAGGTTTGTGTTTTCTCAAGGGATTGTTGAAAGGGCCAAGCCTACAAAAGTAAGCAGACAATTTTCTCATAGCATGAGGAGTCCTCTCATCCGGGTACAAATGTGTTAGCTATGGAGAAAGGATATGAGGGTAGAGTTGAAGATCAGATCATCAGGGATAAGGAGGCTAAAATCAAGAGATTGGAAGGAAAATTGGTAGAGGAAAATGCTCTAATAGCATGCCTGCAAAAAGAGAATATGAAACTAAAGGTGAACCACATGATTCAAGACAAACAAGCAACTCCTCAAGAAGGAAAACATGAACAATGAGTTGCAGAGGCATATGGCTATGCACTACTATACTAGAAACAAAGTATCTCATGTCAGGATCAAGCATTTGAAGAGAAAACTCAAGGAAAACCCAATAGGTCAAAAGGAAAAGGAGAGGCTTGATTTACTTTTTGAGGCCTCCCTCATGGAATATCATATCCTATTTTACCCTCACTCAACAATTTTGAGGAAATTTGGAGAAAATTTTGTCATTTTTTACTGTTTTAAAAACACAGGAAATTCTATAAGTGTGGCGCCTTGGTGCTACACTTTCATCTCAAAGCTCCAAATGATGAAAAATTTATATCCCTGGATATATTTTTCCCTAAGGATCTCAAAAATCCATTTTTGGAAGTAGGTTAGCGAACTAGTGAAGAGAAAAAGTAAAAAAAGGAGTGAAAAAGACACTTTCTACCACTATTCTGGAACATGCGTTGCGCTCATAGAGTCACCTCAGGAGAATTGATTTTTGAAGGCCTTCCCATGCTCCATTTCCAAAAATTCAAGGAGCAATTACAACTATGTTTCAGGAATACTTGTTCAGTGAGTCTATGGTGTTATTTTCCTTTCATATCAGTTTTGAATTGATGAAATCATCTCTCTTTACATGCTTTGCCTTCTTCTTATGGTTTTACTTACAGTTATATAGGCAAAATTATTAAATTTAAGCTTTGTTTATGTGGAAAATCATGCTTGTGTTTCCTTTCTTCTAAGATTAATGAATTCATGCTTTATACAAGCTCATTATGTTTTCTTAAAATTTCAGACCTATACTACATTGACTAAATCTTAAATTCACCATAACATGCTGTTATCTAGCTCCTCTTTATGTTTGTTACTGCACACTTGATACCTTGACCTAATTGCCTTCTCTCATCCCTAGTTCGGCAAACTAAAAACCCTAAATTCTCAAATACTCAAACAAGACTTATATATTTAGCCTAAAATCCATTTCTTTTTTGTTATTCATTGACAAATCGTTAGCGAGATCCCTCTCTGGTTCAGTAGGGCTAGCTACTGAACTGAAAGTGGTTTTGAGGTTACCTCTTTTGATCTCCTCCTCAACTTGGGACATTGTAGGGGATAACATTTTGGCGTCGTTGCTAGGGAATGAAAGATCATATATTCCCTGGGAAAGAATGACAAGGATAAGATCTGATTGCTGATGGTGGACAATGATTAGACATGAGAAGGTTGAAGCATCCCACTTGGCGACTCCAATCAGTTTCATGCAATTTCAAAGTAATACATTTGTGACTGAATTGGTGGCTTCACTGTTGCAAGATGAATCTCAGATCTACAAGGTGTACTCCCTTAAATCGTGCTCATATTCTAGGTTTTCCAATCCACATGCCTTGTGTAGATTGGCAGACTTATTTTTCAAAGTTCAAAGATGAGAAAAGAGAGCATGTTGTTTTTCACTTGGTCAAATTTCACAAGCATGTACATAAGCTGCAGATTTAGTTTCCTGAATATTGTCTAATGAAAATGTTCGTGGCCACCTTGAATGAACAAGCAATATCATGGTATCAAGGTTTGCCACTTGGTTGTATTTATTCACTTGTCGATTTTCATATGATGTTTTAATGAAAAAATAAAGAAGAACATCCATATTAACTAACGGTAAAATATTTTTGCAAGCATTTTGAAGGTTTTATTCATCATTTGGAATGTGTTTAGGGTGATGAAGGGTTCCTGGATGAATAGATCCTGGAGGCTTTATATGAGAACCCTTTCCATCACCAAGAAGAACAGGTGTTTTCTCCCTTGGATGAAAGTGAAACTGAGCAAGATTCCAATGATGACATTAAAAAGGTTGTATAAATTTCAGAAGAACAAGAGAACGTTCAACCCTGTTTTAATGAAGAAATGATGCTTATGAATGATAATAATGTTCCATCCTACGAGTTTGATGAATCTTTGCAGCAGATTTGTCAGTCTTTTAATGAAAGGCATGAAGATAGTCATTCATTTATTGTTTTAGATTGTTCTTTCTCCAGGTTTTTATTTCAAGATCAGGTTTGTGAAGACCAAGATGAGGTTTCTGATGAAATTCATGAACAAGGATCTGAAACACTATTCCAAGAGTAGATTTGTGCAAATCGTAATTTTGAAATAGCATGCGTGGATGTTTCAGATAATATAATTATGGTAGAGAATAGTCATTAAACATTGAAGGCATATGATGAAGAGGAGAGAAATGATATAGGAGAGGTTGTTTTACAGCCTCACGCACAAGATGATATTCCTCCAGGTAAACAAAATGAGGAGTCTTTTGAAGAAGAGGAGATTGTCTCGGATCCTAACTTTTTGGCACTGTTGCTGGGGAATGAAAGATCATATCTTCCCTGGGAAAGAACGACAAGGATCAGATCGAATTGCTGATGGTTGACAACGATCAAACATGGGAAGGCTAAAGCATACCACCTGACGAATCCAATGAGTTTCATGAAATATCAAATTACTCCATTTGTGACTGAATTGGCAACTTCACTACTTCAAGATGAATCCCAAATCTACAAGGTAACTCCCTTAAATCGTGCTCATATTCTAGTTTTTCCAATCTGCATGCCTTGTGTAGATTGGCAGACTTATTTGCCGAAGTTCAAAGATGAGAAAGGAGAGCATGCTACTTTTCATGGCCACCTTGGAGGAACAAGAAAGATCATAGTATCAAGGTTTGCCACCTGGTTGTATTTATTCACTTGCTGATTTTCATATGATGTTTTATGAAAAATTTAAAGAAGAACATCCATCTTTACAGCTGGAAAAAGATTGTTGCAAGCATTTTCAAGGTTTTATTCATCATTTGTAAAGTTTTTATTGTGATGAAGAGATCATGGATGAAGAGATCCTAGAGGTTTTATATGAGAACCCTTTCCATCACCAAGAAGAACAGGTGTTTTCTCCCTTGGATGAAAGTGAAACTGAGCAGGACTCCAATGATGACATTAAAAATGTTGTAGGCATTTCAGAAGAACAAGAGAATGTTCAACCCTGTTTTAATGAAGAAATGAGGCTTATGAATGATAGTCATGTTCCATCCTACAAGTTTTATGAATCTTTGTAACAGATATGTTAGTCCTTTAATGAAAGGTATGAATATTGTCATTCATTTGTTGTTTCAGATTGTTCTTTCTCTAGGTTTTTATTTCAAGATTAGGTTTTTGAAGAACAAGATGAGGTTTCTGATGAAATGCATGAACAACGATCTAAAACACTATTCCAAGAGAAGATTCTTGCAAATCATAATTTTGAACTGGCATATGTGGAGGTTTTAGACAATGTAATTATGGCAAAGAATAATCATCAAACATTGCAGGTAGATGATGAAGAGGAGACCAATGATAAAGGAGAGATTGTTTTAGAGCCTCATGCACATGATGATCTTCCTCCAGTTAAAGAAAATGAGGAGTATTTTGAAGAAGAGGAGAGTGTCCCGGATCCTATGGATGTGTACATCTTTGATATTGATGATATGGTTGCCTCAAAAGCAGATTTTTAAGAATAAAATTCTCTTTTTCTTGATGGGAATGAAAAAATTAATGAACATATTCATCCTAACAAAAAATTTTCATTGGAAAATGAAGGGGGTGCTTGTATCTCTGCTGACTTTGAAAACAGGGTAACATTTCATATTATCCAGGATCCTTTTACTAATTTTCTTCAGTAATCAAGGGAGATGAATTTTATTGTATTTATGGATCATGTACAAATGTTTAGTGGACACTTGGAGTTGCCAAGCTTTTGTTTTTTCTATTTTCTTGAGGAAACTGTGAGAAAGATTCAAGTAACTAGCCACTTTTTGGACTGGTTACACTAGAGGGATCATTACACATGATTGTATATACATCTTTAGTAGGTGGGCGGTTATCATCAGTATTTGAAGCCTGAGGTAAAGGCCCTAAGATCCTTATGGTCTGTTGCCATAAGTATGTTCAATCAAATATATTTTTTATAGTCAAGTCAATCCAGTTAGTCAGTTAGTTTTTAGTTTCAGTCTAGTCTATGGAATTTTGACTCCATTTCCCAATGAATAAGGATACCTGGTCTATGGTGTTCTTAAAAACTCCAAGGAGCTTCCATCCCTAGCCGGAGCCATTGTTAGTGCATGTCAGTCATGTCAATCACCGACAATCAAATGTGCTCTTACATAAGTTATTTTTAGCATTTTAGATCAAATTTTTATAGTTTCAAAAGTTTTTCAATAAAAGATTTGGTCACCGGTTATGAAGGTTAGTATTTACTATTCCTTTCAGTCTCATGGTCAAAGGCTATCATCTTGGTCAAGTCAAATCATTGTTACAAGACTCCCATAGTCACTATGTTCATAATTCACCTAATAAGCCTATATTAGGTCACCATTAGCTCATCTAGGCGTGATTATGGAAAATTGGTCTTTTTATCGTTTAAATTCATGTTAGGAGGAATAGTAGAGATTATTTTGGTAAATAAGGTTTGAAATTTATGTTTTTTATTTCATTCTCTCAAATGAAATATCATCATAATATCACAAAAATAAAGTGTCAAATCCAAGTATAACTGTTATGGTGGATCCACTATCACTTTGCAAAGGGAAAATCGATTTTCTCCACTTATAAAGGCTCATCACTCACTCTAATTCATTCCTCATTTTCCCAATGCACTTTAAAATACTCCATCTCATCCGACCAAGGTGATTCTGTCATGCCAAGAGAGTTTGTTTCATCCAAAACTCGATTTCTGAAACTGTGCTACATAAATAACCATGTTTCCGCTACGCATACACCAGGTGGCTTCTCCATCATCTCTCCAAGATTGTGAGCCATATACAACGGTTTCTTCCATCATGGTGACATTTTTCTAATGCTAAGACAAGCTGGTGATCTATCTTAAGGTTCAAACTTCTTTCATTTCCCTCATCTATGCTTATTATGTCTCATGTCTACCTCCTAGGGTTTTGAATGCACTTAGTAAGGTTTTCATCCTTCTCTTGTCAAATTTTCTTCTAAAACTCATGTACATTTGCTTCCACAGCATCATTTATCCTAAATACACCCTCCCAAACATCCTACATCAAACCCACTCCCAAAATTTCATCAATTCTACCAAAACCCTAGACAAACTGCACCTTTTTTAACTACATGACTGTGTTTTCTTTGTTTGGAAACCTTCCACTCACCCAAATCTTGTAATTCCCCTTTGCCTAGCTTCCTAAACACCCTCACTATCACCCAAAATTTTCTTGGAATTTTATCATATCCCTATCCCCCTCATTTTACCCAAACTGCCTCACAGCGATTGAAAATCCCTTGTTTTCCCACAGTCAAAACACTAGTTGCTATCATAAGAGCTAAGTGCTGATATGGAATCTGAAACTTCAGAACAAAGGAATCATAGAGGAGGACATGTCATAAGATATGAACCTACATCAACCCATGACATTTTATCATCGCCCTTCATTAGGAAATCATTTGAAGATGCAGGCTGCCTTACATTTTGTTAGAGAGTTAAAGATTTGAAGTATCATGACCAATTGACTAATGTTTTTGCCACCAAACTTAAAAGTGACAAAGTGACCATAGAATGGTTTCAATTCATTGTTTCAAGGCAAATTTTCTCTACAGCTACATGGATTCCAGACACTCGAAAAATTTGGTTCAAAAGAGAAGACCTTGACCTTCAAAACTACAAGATGTACCTAAAGGCACAATACAAGGCAGCTCCAACATATATTTTTCCATTCAGACATTTGTTGGAAAGATACACACCTATCATGAAAATGATCATGAAGTTTTTCACATGTGAAGGCAGGTATTCAAGGATATACAAGTATCACATGAAAATTTTGATGCATTTCGCTGGTGTACAACAAATCAATTTGTCTTATTACTTGTACAAAATTTTGGTCAAAATGGCAGAAAAGGTACAAAAGCAAAGGGAGAATCACTATACTAGTTTGTTTCATCATGGCCTAGTGAAAATGTTAGTTTGTCATCAATCAACACAAGCAAATCTGTCTTGGGACCATTTTAAAAGTTCAGCTTTTCCTCCATCTTCTTCAATTGGATCTAGTGATGAAACAATACCTACGGGCTCACCAATGCAACAAGAGATTGCTTCTTCAAGAAAATCAACCAAGAGGAAAGACAGGTAAGAAGGGTATTAGACTTATTCCAGACGTGATAGGCTTGTGTTTTCTCAAGGGATTGTTCAAAGGGCCAAGCCTACAACAGGAAAACAAACAATTTTCTCACAGCATGAGTTTTCTCATCTGGATACAAATGTGTTAGCTATGGAGAAAGGATATGAGGGCAGAGTTGAAGATCAGATCATCAGGGATAAGGAGGTTGATATCAAGAGATTGGAAGGAAAATCGGTAGAGACAAATGCTCTAATAGCATGCCTGCAACAAGAGAATATGCAACTAAAGGTGAACCAGATGATTCAAGACAAACAAGCAGCTCCTCAAAAAGGCAAACAGGAACAATAACTTGCAGAGGCATATGTCTATTCACTACTATACCAGAAACAAAGTATCTAAAGTCAAGATCAAGCATTTGAAGATCAAACTCAAGGAAAACCTAATTGGTCAAAAGTATAAGGAGAGGCTTGATTTACTTGCTAAGACCTCCCTCATGGCATATCATATCCTATTTTACCCTCACTCAGCAATTTTGAGGATATTTGGAGAAAATTTTGTCATTTCCAGAATTTTTGTCATCTTTTACTGTTTTAAAAACACAATATATTCTATAAGCATAGTTCCTTGGTGCGACTCTTTCATCTAAGAGCTCCAAATGATGAAAAAATTATATCCCTGGTGTTGTGGCCACCAACAACCCCCCTTTTTATTTAGTGTTGTGACTAATACTAAATATATGGGGAACCTGAGCTACAATTCAAAAAAATCAATTAGTGATTGTATTTCCTATTCAATAAAACTTACCATCGTAAACTTAAGAAAATACCTTTGA
>APFE031562381.1:94536-109549 GCA_000404065.3 Pinus taeda | reverse complement strand
TGATGATGGGCTTGGGAAGTGCAGACTGAACTTCTGCATCTGCATGTAACCTTGCTGCTTTGTTTGGTACTAAATCTAAATGAACTGTAACATGCTGCTAATGGGTGGTTGTCTCAATGTTCTGAACAAAAACAGGTTCAGAATGGTGTCTATTTTGATGTAGCTCTACTTGCTGTAGCTGTGATTCAAGCTGCAAAAATTCGATCTTTTCCTGTGCATTTTGTAGACATGTCTGAATTTCTGAGAGAGATCCTATGCTGATTTGTAATGTGTCATCAACAGTAGATTGTATAAGAGTTTTCATGAACTCTAATACTTCACTGGTTCTGGCCATTTTTCTTCAATGTCAGATTTACACCTTTAAAAACTGATCACAATTATTACTTAATGCATAAGAGTAATATCCACTCACAGTACACAGCAATATCTTGTATAAATGTGCAGAAAATGAATCAGGGAATCAATACATATATATATGTAGACAGAAACTATAATGGGTTTTAAATACAATGCCACAATTGGGGCAGCAGCAACTGCAAACTTGCTTGGTTCCTTCAAGTACTCCTTCACTTTCAAATCAGAAAAACTTCAATAATTATAACACCATGCCTTCAATTTTTCCTTCTTAACACTTCTTACCATTTAATCAAACTCTGTTAAACTTGGCACAAGTCATAATACTTTGAAAGGTACACAAAACCTTTCTTTTGTGTCCTGTCCTGAGAAGTAAAATTTGTCGATTGAGCACTAACAATACTGATCAAAAAACAACGATAAATATAGGTTGGCAATACTCAATGTAAGAACTCATGCTTAAATAGTTGTGTACTCATTGGAAAAAAATTAAATCCATTCAGGTAAAAAAATCTCATAGATAGTCATTACCATTAAAGAACCAAACCCAGTTACTTTTCTAAAACCTTAGTATCCATCCTTCAAATTATTAGCAACATCATATGGAATGGGTGTGACTGTCTCCAAAACAGTGCCCTCAACTATAAATCTTGGCTTAGGGCCCTCAGGCTGCCTCTTGGTGCTGAGAATCTCACCACGTGCTTTGCCCTCTACCTTCAATTGGTCATTGTTTTTTTTCTTCTTAATATAGCATCCTCTGCACACCTAGACAGTTGCACATGCTCAATTCGTACATGAATTCTCTTCTTGATTATCTTGTTACAAACACCTACCTTGTGCCATCCATACGAAGCCATGGGGAAACGCCCGACGACGATAAAGAGCTCATTAAAGCAGACTATAATATGGGACTCTTAAGCAGTCTCTGCATCATAGTAACATCAAAACTGAATGTGGCAGACTAGAACCATTTATCACTGTGAAGATTCATAACAGGGATGTACAACCAAGAGTATATATTTAGAGTGATTCGATTTGGAAGGCCTCAATACATTTTTTGGAACAAGCGATTAAACCATTATAGTCTTATATACCTCTGAGCTTTGAACAATGACTCGAGTATTTCTAACCAAATCAAAGGCATTTTTACATAACCTTTGAAGCTTTTGATGTTTTCGAAGAGGGACCGATCGCCACAGTTAGTGCTTCATTTACATCGAAACGGGAGGTAACCCCGGCGCTGAAGGAGGGACCGACCGCCGCAGACAGTGCTCCATTAAACCTGTAAAGCTAAATTGAACAGTGGTTATTGACGTTCCGCCCTTGAATCAATAGACAACGTTCAACACTGCGCCATTAACTGAACACTAATTCAAAAACAGCACTGGTAACCAAATAAACTTAAATCACAACTACCACAGAAACGAGGTATCATGCACTCGCAAACTTCTTCACTGTTCTACAGATGGCGGGATCGGCTTTTACATAAGGTGCGAGGAGAATTGTAGCACAAGAAAATGATTACAGTCAAGCCAGCGTTAAAAAATTTCGGCTCAAAAACGCTTGCGTTCAGGCCAACGTTAAAAATCTCGGCTCATGCCCGCTCACCATCCAATGGTTACTGACAAATACAGGCCAGCGTTAACAATTTGTTTGATTTCGACACCACGAGAAATACACCGAGACAAGACACACAGGGGAGATGCGTGTGCAAGTAGCTAACCGTTAGAAAGTGTAATGCTTGTCTTTTCTCATGAGATTTTAATTTTTTTTTCGGTCTTCAACTTGAATCTGTCACAACGGCAATCATCATCTCAATTGCAGTAAAAAACGTTTGTCTGCCTTCCGCTCTGGACAAAGGCGTTCTTCAGCAGCGTTACTTCATTCAAGTGATTGAATCCCTCACATTGCATAACAACTTCAGTCACCTAGGACCAGGTGTCTTTGTTTTATTCCCTCCTGCTGCACTAAACTTAATACCATGTCAGAACGTGCAAGAGCACGAAGGGTAGACTATGCTCCAGGACATGCAATGAATTTGAGACAGACAAATCCAGCAGCGTTAAAAACGCAGACTTTATAGGATGCAACGTTAAAAATGCAATTGGGTCAGTCAAAACATTCGAGAGATATTTCAGAGGACAGAGGCGTTGACGACAGTGCTCAGGAGCGTTAGGTATGCATAGAAAGTTACAGGTAATGAAGACCAAGCCAGCGCTATTCAAGGGAGCTGCACAGGGAAAATCAATATGCCATTTTTTTTTTTCTTTTCTACCTAAGGCATACACTGTGAGGAAGAAAACTACACAGGCCATGCGTCATGGCTCTGATACCATGTTAAACACACATGGGGAGCGAGAAAGATGTAAAAGATAAATCATGCTGTACATTTTTTTATTCACAAATGATGTATATTTATGGTACATTATGTGACCGTTGGGATTCACATCCCAAGGTCTCTTGGACTGCTTTGTCCATTCGGCTTCCACACTAACCCATTTAGGATTAGGTGTCCAACATTTTTGATAATTCAAATAAAGAGATATTAGCTCTAGTTTTCTTCATGTCTTCAACTAAATCATAATCTAAATGTTCACCTAAAAAAATGGTATTAGATGTAGAAGTAGCATTATCAAAAGTTTGTGTTTTTTGGTTTAAGAAGAAGGATTAATATTTGACGATGATGCTTGATTAGGAGAGGGATTTTGACTTTTTGATATAGTTTGAACATCAGTGACTTCTTCTTCGTCTTTAATAGAATCATTATCAATTAATCCTCTCTGTGGAACAACCCACAAAACATTGATTTTACAAGAATCTGCTCCATTTATGTTTTCTTCCTATGGTTGTTTCTCCTATTCTACGAATACTTTAAACATATTTATAAAAGTAACACAAGTTTTCTCATAATTTTTATCATTATGAACTCGACAAAAGTCATCTTGAGGATAATCATCAATATTGAACTCTTTAATATTGGTTTGATTAGGATTGGGGGGGATTTCTTCTAAATGGTATCCAAGGTTTTTTAATGATTGGTGTTTCAGAAAGAACATTTTTGACATCAGTTATCTCATTAGACATATTTTTAATTACCTTTTGGATTCAATCTAAATCGATAGTTTCCTTTTCTTTCTTATCTTCAATCGTTTTACTAGTTGAAGCTTTTGTAGAAGTAGATATTGTTTTGTTTCTTTTTTGTCCTAATGATTTTTTTGCTGCAATTTTTAGGATTTGTTTTTCAACATTCAAATATTCATCCATATTTAGAGCTAATTTGGCTTTTTTTACTCTAATGATAGCAAATGCAATATCAGAAGGAAGTGCAGTAGTATAGACTTCATTTAGAACATCATTGCCTAGTCTGAAAGTTGCAGGAATTCTATTGAGGATAGAGAGCAGTATTTGATTAAATTCCTTGATTGATTCACCAGGATTCATCCTAATATTTGAGAATTCTATGATTAAAGATACTTTGGTTTTATCTTCTTCTTATTTTTTGATAAATTGTTTCTCAAAAATTTCCCAACTTGTGATGTAACCATCAGCTTGTGTAAAATATCAAGTCGTAGACTTTCCTAAGGAAATAGCCTGAAAACTTGATCTTCATGTTGTATTGCTCCTAATTTCAAAGATAGCATGAATTGTTTAATGTATTATTCAGTAGTAATAGGTCCATCGGGATTATATTTAGGAAGCCATCTTTCAAAATGTTTTGGTAAATCATGTTCATATCCTATAATAGAGATGGGTCCAGCAGATAACCAAGGTTGACCTTCCATAGGTGATCTTCAGGAAGATCAACTTGAAATTTATATATGTGGCTATGAGACACCTAAAGGAGGTGATCCTGTAGGAGGGATAGCCGAAGGTGGAGGATTCGGAGAAGAATATTGAACTAGTGAGGTTTAATTTGGAGTAGTTGACTATTTGGGATGCAATGGGATCAGTTTCCCAATCAACTTCTTCTAGAGGAAATAGAGGGTTCATAAAAGTGGTAAATTTAGCTGAAGCTTTGGGACTAGTATCTATTTATGATCTGGGACTAGCTTCTGAAGAAGAAGAAATTATAGCTTTGACTCCATGCCTAAGTGTTGTCCTTTTAGATATCTTAAATAAAATAGGGGATAAACTTGAAACTTTACTTTGAGATTGATTACACACTCTTGAGAATTGTATTTGAATATGAACATGAACAAATGAAACTTCACCTAACTCTTCTGGAAAATATGTAGTTGTTGATGAAATAGGTTACGGTTCAGTTAGACAAACAACTGTGGATGAGGTACTAGTTTATGATGTTGTGATAGGATGAATAGGCCCAATAGGTTTATTAGCCATACAATATCAATGGCCCTCCTCCTAGCGCCAAATTGCTGAAAGGAGGGGAATTCCCAACTGAAACGAGTTGAGTATTGGCCTAATCAGGATCCCAATCTAACCCTTTTTCGTTGAGATGGATGTATACTCTCTAGAACTAAGGCCCAGTTTCCTGTCCTAAACTAAACTGAACATAAAACTGAAAGAGATAATAAAAAAACTTTAAAATAGGGAAAACATATAACATATTTAAATATTTACAGTTGTCTACAAAAATATAAACAAAGTGTTGGTTGGATGAAGCCAATTTGAACAATAGTTGGGATGGAGGTTAGGGAATTCATTCAAACATAATAAATCACAAGAAATATCATGTGTGTCTAAATCTAGATGGAATTTATGTCCAACTTTCCACACAAGTTGATTTTGAGAGAGCTTTTATACAAAAAGCTCAAAAAGATGTTTATCATATTTCCCTTCTTTTTCAAAATAATTTTTATTTGTTTTTATGAAATTAATATGCATGCATTAACTAGAAATAATAAGAAACAAGAAAGAATGCTATCATCAAAACGAGAGCAACTCATATTCTACCTTTTTAATATCAAATTTTAACCATCAGACAGGAATATATAAAAAAGATAACAGTTCATAAACTCCTTCTAATAATAGATATACACTGTAACAATTCCTAAGAAATGTTAAAGGAATAATCAAATATTCATTCAAATAAATATGCACAAGTTAAAGATAAATACCAGAGGCATCCATTAAATAACTAAAAAGATGACCAGACATAAATCACATAGCTCAAAATCATATTTGATTTTGAAATTGGTCTTCAAAAAAGTTGTCACTTCAAAATTTCATTGAAAAATACTAGTTCTGAGTTTTCATAATTTCTCGACCTTACTCCAATGTAAGAGGTTGTATAACTACTTCAAAAATATGATAAGTCTCTTTGACAAATAAAAACTAGAAAATCATAAAAATATTCTCTAATAAATAAATACTTCTAAAAATAAAAGTTCCATCCTTTTCAACTGATTCTTTGCTAAAAAGATGTTAAGTTGTTTATCTTTCTTCCTCATCCTCGGAGTCTTTATCCTCCACATTGAGCAGTAGATATGGTGCATTGGTTTGGATGTGATTCACCCATTCCGAGTATGTCATGTCCCTTCTCAAACATATTTGTAACAGGGTGCTGCTACACAAATTTGCACAATTTCGGCTAAGGAAAAGAACCCATCATTTTTTACTTAGGGACTTAGGAGGCAATTTGACTTAATTTGGTTATTAGTGGAATGTGGGGGCCACCCACATGGGAATTCGAATTGGCCCATTCGAATAGCTTGGAGGGAAAGTCGAATATGTGGATGGACGGGCCCACATGAGGCAAGGGAGGCCCAAGGAGTTATAAGGAGGGAGCAGCTCTCATTTTGGGATTCATTCATACATCTTACAAACAAAATCACTTGATTGTTCACTCTGCTATTTAGCTAAGTCAACTGGCTATTTAGCCACGAATCTCTCAAGCGGGAGATTCAACCTCTACTTCGGGGGACCATCCATGCCCGCCCTAGAGAGGCATTTCTACAAGGATTTCAGGAGTTCTGGGGCAGTGACATAGCACCACCAACCAACGCAAAGCAAAAAGTGTGTATTTCTCGGCAACCAGGAAACACGTAGAGGGAGATTGAGGCAAGCAAAAATTTGATTGCTTGTCCGGGAGTTGGGGAGCTGAGGTAGAAGCATTAGACCAGCATTCTTGTTGGGTTTTACAGCCAACATTCCAACAATTCGAATTGTTGGGTTGGGGGGCAGCGTAGAGGCCACACAGCAGATTTTCGTGGTACTTAGGAGTAGCTAAGTTAGGCCAAGAGATCATCCGGGGAGTCAAGGATTGGATAGCACGGGTGAGCTTAGCATTTTGGAGAATTTTTCAGGTGGATTTATAGGCAATCTCCAGCAAGTCGAAATTGGTAGCTAGAGCTAAGTTGAGGCTCCAAGGGGGGTCGAAACCAGCCAAAATCCTTTCTTGGCTTTTCTAGATTTTTGATAAGGATCCCAAACATAAAGTTTCATAATTTTCTGAGCATCAAATGTGGGGTTTTAATTCGTATATTTGCAACAAACAGTGTAGAATTACTGAGGATTGAATAGTGTCTTTGGGGATCGATTTTTGGAAGTCCAAATCAGGCCAAACCATTTCTGGGTTTTTGTGGGTTTTGACCAAGGAATCTAGGGTTAAAAGAATATGAATTTCTAGGCATTTTCAATACACCTTTCAGCCATTTGAATTCAGTAGAGTAGTAGTTTCTAAGCAGAGCAGTGCAAATTGGTGCAGCAACTAGTGAGCCTTCAAATCGACCATTTTCCTACCTGGGTTTGGTCTTGCTTGTCCTTTCAGATAATCCCAAGTGCACCCCTCCATCATCTATTGTATTTGACTTGCATAAATATAATAAAATGGTTCAGAATTTCTCCATTTGCAGCTTTTATAGAGTGTTTCCTGAATATTTCGTTTTTGTAATTTGTTGCATGTATTATTTGCTTGTTATCACTTGTATTCTTATTGAGGATCATTACAGTGGTATAAAAGCATGATCTTTGCCCAATTGTACGAAATTACCTAGAAGATCATGGAAGCTTTGGGTATGCATGCACAGTGACGAGTGAAACTGGAGACAAACCCATGGCTCAAGGGAAATCCAATATGCAAAATTTCTAGGGTAGAATTCATTGGGACGATGAGAGGTTAGCCCAGTTGAGGGTGACAGACCAAACCGATCCTCACCCTTACAACAAAGACATTAGAGGTGAGAAGGTTGTGAGGGTGCAACCATCTACATCGTGTGGGGAAGGTCGACCAAATCAGGGCATCAGGTCTCCTGAAAAGGACTATACAAGACAAAGATGGTTAGAGAGTCAGACCAAGGGGCGCTTTTGCTTGTGGAGACCTAGCTTTAGATATCAGGAGCCTGAGGAGGAGGTTGAGCATGATGTTGAGATCCCACACGATGGTGAGGAGCACATTGATATACCCGGTTTGGCAAATAATTCACCTTTATTAGAGACCTCTTTGATAGCCCCAATTGACACCCTGATGGAGAGGATAGAGCCTACATGCATAAAGCGATTTGTTGAGGGGGTGTCATCCCTAGACGAGATTCCAACAGTTGTTGAGGTATCAAGAGTCGTGACCGAGTTTACAGGTGATAAATTCCCATGAAAGTTCCATCAATTTCAGGCCGACCTTCTAGCATTAAAAAGGAAGGTTGTGTTAGTGTGAGAGGTGATTCTACAGAAGAACGAGGAGCTAGAGGGAATGAGAACGTTTTTTGCCGAGTCCACAGCCAAATTGACTCACGTTGTGGAGAAGTTGGATTCCCTACTGGTTCAGCTAGAGTGCACGTTGGAGCATGAGAAAAGCCCTCTTCAGGCATACATAGACGAGTTTGGCAGCACTGTTAGGTTACCTTGGCCCATTGGACAGAGGGAGATAGAGTTACCTAGTCAGATTGTATGCATTGACCAGGATAGCGAGATGAGATGACCTGAGTTGCACAGGGTGCAACACCCGCATACTGGGGTTGTTCTATGTGCGGGAGTTCGTGCATTTGATCCCTCTCTTAGGTTTGGGTGGCGAGATATTCTGAGATGATACCTAGTGGAGTGGACTATGGAGACGGTAGTGGAGCTCAACAGGAGTTTCTAGGCACTAGGGATGCTGGAAGCCCCGATTGGAATTAGGATCCAGGATGGTGCAGTTGAGCATGCACATTCACCAGGCGAGTCTCGGTCAGCACCAGTGGCTGACCAATTTATGGACTGACTCTTTTGGTTTTCTTAGTATGGCATTTGTACATGGGATCATTAGGTGATCAGAATACTCTGGCAAGAGTTTTTCGGAGGAGGTGCCATTGGCAGGTCACTAGATGGGCCTTGCATGGAGCTAAGGGCTCTTCACTTTTGTTCAGAGCACAGAGGACGTAGAGGAGTGGAGCAGTGGTGGCATCACTGCTGACACATAGGGAGAGTCACTTCTCAGATCCCTTAGGGGGGATTTGGAGGGAAGATCCATTCATCGGTGGGGATAATGATGCGATGGTGGAGGTGATGATACTAATCATGTATGGATTGACAAGTAGATACATACCTCTAGGCCATCATATCCAAGGATGTGCGGGAGCATCTAGCATTGAGCAGTGGTCTACAGGTGGGCATGGAGACGCATGGTGGTGTGTTGTAGTGTGTTGGACAGCATTGCAGAGTGGGAGTGCCTCACATCGCAACGAGTACATGCAGGGAGTGAAAGGTATAATGGCACAGGTAGGAAGAAGGATGGTATAGGATGGCATAGCTCCAATTGAGGGTATCCAGCAGTGTACAGGGATAGGTCGTAGTGTACAGTGGCATGTCCAGGAGTACTGGGATGATCGGTGGTATGCAGAGGCGTATGGTGCTGCACAATGAGGTCTTGGAGTGTTGCCTCCAAGGAAACCCACGGACAGAGATACCGGGCATACCTTTGGGTGTATTTCACCCAGGATCGATGGGGACACAGATGAGCGATACTTGATGGTATCCATGGGGACTCATACTCTTGACCCTCTTCTACATCACTTACAAGAATGGGCGATCTGGTTGTTTTCCTTTGACACTTTGGGCATGAGCAACAGGGGACGGGGAGCTCACCCAGGATATTTGGATGACACTTGGTGTGATAGAGGGGAGACTTCTCAGCGGGGGAATCGAGTTGGTGCGCGAGTTGACAACCACAGGTCGAGGGATGAGGTGTTCACCGATAGGGATGGCATATCATTCATCACTGATCCTATGCCTGGGGAGTTGGCCACAGGGGAGACATGTTTCAATCTTTCCACAGGGCATGTTTGGACCATGCATGAGCAAAGGATATTGTGTACGGCTAAGATAGTTTTCCAATATGTATCCAGGTTCCCGACATTGTATCGACACATTCTCCAAGGTGTGGGTAGCCAAACCAGTGGAGATGGTTGGCAGGAGCAGGATGGATCCGCATACACTAAGTCGATTGCGCGTATCAAATACCCATCTATTGCTTCATTCAGGGGGTAGCTATTTGCCACATGTGGTTTCCAGTAGTCATCAGTACTACACAATGGCAGGCACCAAACGGTTTAGCATGCCTCATATTAGTTCATGACATATGGAGCCTATATATGGGTGGCATGCAGGGACTAGAGATGAGGGCCAAAGGGATTCCATCAATTGTCAGGGCTATGCCGCAACAAGTCTGCCTATGGGATGTAGGGATTTAGTTGATCGATAAATCACTCGTTATGAGCGGAGTCGTGGCAGAGAGTGATATAGTTTGCTCTTGGGATGACACATGAAGGTTCACAGAGGGTTTCATCATATGGGGAGGCAGACATTCTCTATTGTTTCACAAGTTCAGAGTTAGATTTGGATGGGTATGCCTTAGTGCCATGGAGATGCCCAGGTAGGATATGTCTCGCCTCTTTCATTGTTCCACCATCGAATTCCAAGAGAGGAGGATATTGTCTGCGCACAATGGGGAGTATGACATAGTCAGAGTAGCATAGCGTTAGCATGGTGGCACCACTCTAGGACTAGCAGGGAACTAAGGCATCACAACTCTTCATAGCTTAATAACCTTTAGGGATGCACTGGCTACTATAGGGGGTTATCATACAGATCTTCCATTGGGATTTAGTGAGTCACTAATAGAGAAAGGGACTTCTGGTACTTGCACCGGGCAAGATAGTGAGTGGAGTGAGGAGAGCTTCATGTTGGACAGGATGGCCTAGGATCTTGGTATTGAAGGATTCTTTCATATTAAGACAGTATTGAAGTCAGGGACGATTCAGTAGCACATCTGGGACCCTGGCACATGTTGCAGTGACAGTGGGGAGCAACAGTTAGAGAGGATGCTCATTCAAGCATTGCTTGAGGACAAGTGATTTTTGGAGCATTGGAAGAACTTTCCAGATGAGGATGCCACCTAGGAGGGTGAGCACATATTTGAGCACCCATCTTTGAGGTTGCTTGAAGGAAAGAAAAAATTTTGGATTCATTCACATCTTGCAAACAAAATCACTTGATTGTTCCCTCTGTTGTTTAGCTGAGTCAACCAGTTGTTTAGCCACGAATCACTCAAATGGGAGATTCAACCTCTACTTCGAGGGACCATCTATTCCTACCTTAGAGAGGCATTTCTACAAGGATTTCAGGAGTTCTAGGGTACTGACATAGCACCACCATCTAGCGCAGAGCAAGGTGTGCATATTTTTGGGCATCTAAGAAACACGCAGAGGGAGATTGAGGCAAGCAGAGATCTAATTGCTTGTCCTAGAGTTGGGGATCTGAGGTAACAGCATTAGACCAACGTTGTTGTTGGGTTTTAAAACCAGCTGAGCCATCATTCCAGCAATTCAAAGTGTTGGGCTGGAGGACAACACGGAGGCCACATAGCAGATTTTCGTGGTACTTGGGAGCAATTGATTTGGGCCAAGAGATCATCCAGGAAGTCAAGGATTAGATATCACAGGTGAACTCAACATTTTGGAGAAGTTTTCAGGTGGATTTACAGTCAATTTCCAGCGAGTCGAAATTGGCAGCTAGAGCTCACGTGCGGCTCCAACGGGGTCGAAAATCAAAAGTCTAAACCAGCCAAAATCCTTTCTAAGTTTTTCTGGTTTACTGACAATGATCGCAAATATAAAGTTTCATAATTTTATGAGCACCGAAGGTGGGGTTTTAAGCCGTATCTTTGCAACAGACAGTGTAGAATTTTTGGAGATTGAATAGTGCTTTTGGGGGTTGATTTTGGGAAGTCCAAGTCAGGCCAAAACATTTCTGGGTTTGTGGGTTTTGGCCAAGGAGTCCAGGGTTAAAAGCATATAAATTTTTGGGCAGTTTTAGTGCATCTTTTAGCCATTTGAACTTCAGTAGAGCAGCAGTTTCTGGGAAGCACAGTGCAGATTGGTGCAGCAGTTGGGCAGCGTTCATCTCAGCCATTTTCCTACCTGGGTTTGGTCCTGCTTGTCCTTTCAGACAATCCTAGATGCAACATTCCATCATCTATTGTATTTGACTTACAGAAATATAATAAAATGGCTCAGAAGTTCTTCATTTGCAACTTTTATATGGTTGTTTGCTGAATATTTCATTTTTGTAATTTGTTGCATGTATTAGTTTCTTGTTATCACGTGTATTCCTATTAAGGATCATTACAGAGTATATCTAAGAAACAACTGAGAAATGAATCGGATAAAATTGATTTGTGCCAACCTGGCAGTTTGAAATTAAATTTTGGATCATTTTCTTTCTTTTCTGATATATGATAACAAATTTAGAAATAAGTTTGATATATTCGAAAGGCAACTACAGAAACTTCTAGAAAGTCTATTGTGTCCAGAGCTTTATTTCACTTACTCCTCTTTGGTCTCTGGTAATAATGTTTTCTAGTGATTATTAAGTTCTCCTAGAAGAAATTTTTTTAATGGATTAGAACTTGGAAGATAAAATTATTCAATGAAATAAATTTCCTTCTCCCATATTGACAAACATTGTTCCAGGGTTCTCTTGGCCCATTCCCTGATCTCTTGGGCTTTTGTCTCTTTGCGGCTTAAGGATGCATGCATAAGTCTTTTGTCATTCTTGGAAACCTTTGGAATTACTTCTAACTGAAATTCTTTTTCCTATTCGAGAATAGAAAAAAATCTTACATAGGTATATTTACCTCCTTCCACTAGGGAATCAATCCTTTCATTAAGGTTTAAAATCTCTTAATAAAATCTTGAGATTTTATCAATTTGCTTGTAAAACTTAGATTTATCACTTCTTAATATCAGGATGATTTGTAATGTTTGTTCTCTAAAGATTTCAAAATTCTACATTTCTCCATGGCTTTGACTCAGTTGATATTGAAGAGAACCAATTTTCTCTTTCAAAGTTGTAGTCATTATTTCAATACTACTTGTAGGCTCTTCTTTTAGGATATGACTTTGATATTTAA
Organism: Pinus taeda; assembly: GCA_000404065.3. Lineage (NCBI taxonomy): Eukaryota > Viridiplantae > Streptophyta > Pinopsida > Pinales > Pinaceae > Pinus > Pinus taeda. Next base: position 96,852 of record APFE031562381.1, on the reverse strand, counting down.
GAGCTTTTCTTAATTCTTGAATATGTTGGGCATGTTTTAATTCTAACTCATTCACCTCTTTTTGGAATTGATTTTGTAAAATTTCTCTTTCAACTGAAAAAACCTGAACAAGAGTTGTAGAATAAATTTTCTAGTTTTCTTCATTAAATACCTTTCCCTTCTCTAACTAACTTTCTAATTCTTTAATTCTTTGTAAATTATTGTCATAAGAATATGTAAGCTCAATAATATGATATTGATTGTAATTTACAAAAGCACCCAGGGTCTGTGAACATTCCTTTTCTTTCTCCTTAACATCGCCTGAATGTTGCCAACTTTATTCAAAACCAGTTTCAAGAAAATCAAACTTCATTATCATAGTCTTCCTTACAACTTAGTCTAGGAATTAAAGTAATATTATATTAAGGAAGGAATAGTATCAAATATTGTTTCAAGTTCATAAACAGGATTAAATAGAAAATAATCCCAAGGGATATTAGTTGAAGCCATTGAAGTATCAAGAGATGTTTGAAGTACTGAGGATTTATCACTCTTTACTTGTTACTTCGATGTTTCTTTGTCTTTTCCAGAAAAAGTAGTGTCAATTGTTTGCTCATCCATTTCTACATCAACTTCTATTACTTTACCTCTTATGTTCTATGACTCCATCTGCTCTATGTCTTTAGGAAAATTAATAACAATAATCTCCTTAGTGTCTGATATTTGCTTGTCTGTTGACTTTCTTGTCTCTGGTTCTTGTTTTTTCTCAGAAAATTTTGTGGTTGTAGCATCCTTTGTTCTTAACTAACTTTTTGATTCATCTCTTTTGACATGATGATCTTCCTTTGTAATTATTTTTTCACCTACAACTGAATCTTTACCTGTAATAGAAAAATATGCTACTTTTTCAATTTGACTTTCTTGTTCTTCCTAAGAAGTAGAGGGAGGATCTAAAGTAATATGCTTGAAATTAAATTGAAAAAACTCAAATGATATAAGTTCTTCTACTGAGATATTAATGTGGAGACTCTTCCCTTTTAAGAACCCTTCAAAAAAAAAATTCTCTTAATTCTTGTAATTTGACCCTTCCTTCAGCATCTAACATCTTTCCTCTATCAAAAGCTTGTTGGAAATCATTAATGGATATGAAACCTCATCAAAAGGAGGATCGTGATGTGGGAATATTTTAACATAGCTCATAGTTTTATAATGATTAATCATAATTCCATGGGGGTCATACTCATAATGAGGTAAACATTAAAGCCAAACATCTTGGAGTTCTTCTTCTTCTTTGAACACATGTCCTCGGTCTCTGATATTCATTTCCCAAAATTTAATTGGAAAAAATGGCCAATTTTTCTTTTGAAGTCTGCTCATTTTCCGAGCCTTCCCATATAAAGCAACCTAATTTGCCACTTCTCTTAAATCAAATCTTTTAGTTATATATCTAGGTAGAAGGTGAGGACCAACCTCACTTCCATAGACTCTTATGTAAGTAAATAATTCTTCTACAAACTGTTGGGTTTTGAAAATATCATTCATTTCTATTACACTTTCACTATTATGTCCATTATATCACTTCCATTTCACCTCCATTTTACTACTATGTCACCACATTCATCCCACTTTCATTATCATTGGGCCACATTTATGTTTTTCCAAACTTTATTAATTCTTAGCCTTTTTAAGTGAATTTGTGGTTAAAAAATAGAAAATAATGTGCATATGCTTATACTAACAAGTGGGTTGAGATTGTTGACATGTGTAGGTCAAAAGGAGGCTTCTAGAAGACCTTTATGTGGCACCCTAAGGCCAAATTCGAATTTGAATGGAAAGAATCATGGGATCATGAGGATATGTGTTGCATCTCCTAATTGTATTGAAACTCTAAGAAGACGTGTCTTATCAGTTTCTATTTTGATTAGGACTCTAGAGATAGAGGGAGAGATTCATGGACTCTCATTAATGAGATGGTTTCTCATCTTTTTGTATAAATAGGAGATCTCTCTCCTTCATTTTTTAGCTTATTAGTTTAGAGCTTGTTAGTTCTTAAGCTTGTTAGCTTGTGAGATGGCTTTTGAAAGCTTTGGAGAGATTTGTTGTACTTTGTAATTTTGAAGAATTTGAATAAAGCTTTGATGTTCTCAACATGGAAGGAGATGTGAAGTAGATGTCATGGAGCATATTAGAATGTAAGGTAGAGTAAATTTTATTTTGTAATTTTGCTTTGATTTCATTATATCATTTGATTCTTTCAAATTTGATAGATCAGATTTTCCATTCATGCAATTTTAATTCATGTAAGTGTGTTCAACCGGTTGATTGTAGATTAGTTTT
>APFE031562381.1:40216-71408 GCA_000404065.3 Pinus taeda | reverse complement strand
AAGTTGCAATACGTACCTTTTGTGTGTTTTGCACATTATTGAGATTGAAAAATTGTTCCATCTATAATATCCATGTTGTGGGATCCTTGCCATCAAACTTCCTCATATTGATTTTTGGAATATGGTGGGTCTTCGATCCAACATTAGAGTCTATGAAATCGTGATTAACATTTCTTTTTTTTGCATCATGAGTTTCCTTTACTACCCTTTCACCATTTGTAAGTATTTCTTGTAGAAAATTTGTCAAATCTATCTTCAAATCTGCCATGTCTGTCTTCAAATCTTTCTTCAAATCTGCCATGTCTCTCTTCAAATCTATCTTCAAATCATCCATCTTAGCTTCCACGCCCTTTATCTTATATTCCAAGCCATTTATCTTAGCTTCTGTTAGCTTTTGTGAGAGTGACATTTGTTGCACTTGGTCTTGTAATTTTAATATATCATGTAGCATTTCTTCCTCTTCTTCATGCTAGAGCTTTCAAGTTGCTTACTAAGTGTTTGCATTTTCTTTCCTCGGGGAATCAGTTACTAATAATAATGCTCTACTATGCATTTTGAATTCCTTCAAAATAATTTTTCAAACGAAGCTTAAGCAAAAATTTAAAAAATTCTACACACCTTTTTTCACTTTGTAGGAGCTCGATATTGCCTCTGATGTATCTCTGTAATTTCAAATCATCCAGTTCTAAAATTGTGATCTATAGTAGTCCTCTGTGTCCTCTTTCCAATGCCACCAGTCTGACCCAAATTGGATTCTCCAAGGAAGAGTTATGCCAAATATCCCACAATGACCTGATTATAGACTAGTTCAGTAGAGTGAACTTGTACGACATGCCACGTGTCCCAGTTTCGACCTTTGGCTCTGAAAAATATATACAAGAAACTACAGTCTGTCCTCTTTCTGTACCTTCTTACGAAACTTCAATCCGATGCTCAAAGAGAAGGTTATGACGATTTTCCCCAGGTCACCTGTTTTGAATGTAATTCAGGAGGCTGCAAAAAGACCAACTTCCTTAGATCATATCTCCGCAAATATACCGTGAAAAGCTTTGAAATTTGGACCCCTAGTTCAGCATGATTTCATCTCATATGGGTTTTTTTTTTGCTTTTGAAATGTCGCAAAAAAAATTTATAGCAAAAATGCCATGATGACCTATTTGGAGCAGCGAAACGCTAGAATCCAAAGCTCTGATACCAAATGTTATGAAACCAGATCACAAAAAGATAGAAAAGATAGATCAATGCCTTAGAATTCAGCCTCTTCAAGGGGGCAACCCCCTTTACATTACATAAATGAATGATTCTTTGATGATTCAAATGACAAAACCTCATTTCTATATATAAGAGTCTAAGGAGTCACAATATAACCCAGCCGAACTAACAATAATAATATAAAGGCACAAAAATAACAATAGAGGGATTTTATGGGGCACAGTAATAACAATATGGGGATAATAGGGGCACAACAACGTTAATAAGGGATATAACTACAATAGTAATGGGGTAATCACTAGTATTATAGGGACCTAACACACTCTTACTGACCCCAGATCAGTTTCAAAAGGGAGTGAGTTATATCACTCTTAATGGCTTGAAGTCAGTTCCAATTGATCCCAGATCAATTTCACCCTAGCATAGCGAGTACAGTAGATACATGATACGTCCTATGGTCCCTATCATCATTTCCCTACTCATTGACCAGATGAGAGGTACTTCCCATGAGTCCCAGACTGCATGGGTAGGATGTCTCGGCAGGAGAAGGATGAACCACTCTTCCTGCCTACATGTCGCCATGGGGTATCACAGGGGAAGGCTGAACCATTCACCCTATACACAGCGCACCACTAGGGGTGGGTGAGTCACCCTATGGTCGCTTTTCACTCCAAGAAGTTCCCCAAGCTCGCCAGAGCTCCTAGAGCTCTATGTATGCATCATACAGGACCCTCATAAGAGGGTCTCTCAATGACTCCTAGTCATTCTCGGAAAGTTAATAATTTTATCTTTCTTAGGGGCTTCGTCAAAATGTCGGTGACCTACTCATCTGTCCCAATATGATGGAGTTTTATTTCTCCTCGTTGTAACATATCCCGGATAAAGTGGTACCTGATATCAATGTGCTTGGAGAAATCATGAAATACGGGATTCTCGGATAAATGAATCCCACTTTGGTTGTCGCAAAGGATCACAGTAGTATCCAATGTATGACCAAACAGCTCACTGAAGAGCTTCCTCAACCAGACCACCTCACAGGAGGTCATACTCGCAGCAATGTACTCTGCCTCAGCGGTGCTCAAAGCCACTGACTTATGCTTCCTACTCATCCAGGATATCGAGGCAGAACCCAAAGAGAAACATCACAAGAAAGTGCTCTTTCGGTCCACCACACTGCCCGCCCAATCAGCATCGGAATAACCATGTAGCCTCACATCTCTGGCAGTGTATCTCAACCCATGAGTGATTGTGCCCCGAAGATATCTCAAAATATTTTTGGCACCAATCCAATGTTAGTGATGAGGCTCAACCATATATTGGCTCAATGTGTTGACTGCAAAACATATATCCGGATAGGATTTCACCAAGAACATCAATGCTCCTGTGAGTTGACGATACTCAAAATCATTTTCCAAAGCAGGTCCGGCAGCACTATCGCATAACTTCTTGAAGTTAAGCTCCATCGGGGTAGTCACAGGCTTGCAGTCCACCATAACAAATCTCTCTGAAATCTTCACCACGTATTTTCCTTGAGATAGGAGAATTTCTCCTGGCACCATACTTCTAGCCCTAGGAAGTAGTGCATCAGTCCTAAGTCCTTCATCTCAAATTCGAAAGCCAATTCCCTCTTATATTTGTGAATGAGAGGGTTTTCACCTGTCAAAAAGAGGTCATCAACATACAACACCAATATGAGAGGCTTATCATCCTCAACCTTAAAGTAAAGGTTTGGATCGGCTTCACTCCTGTAGCAATCGATCCTCTCATACCAATCTCGGGGTGCTTGCTTCAGCCCATAGAGGGCTTTTTTCAACCTGCATACGTGAGATTCCCGATTATGAATCTCAAACCCCTCAGGTTGTTCCATATAGACTTCCTCTCTAGTCGAACCATGCAAGAACGCAGTCTTGACATTCATCTGATGTAGGTTCCATCCTTGTGAAGCGGCAAGGGCTATGATCGAGCGAATGGTGGAGTATCAGGAAACAGGTACAAATATCTTGTCATAATCTACACCTTCCTTTTGATAGAATCCTCAAGCAACAAAGTGAGCCTTATACTTTTCAGCACTCCCATTGGCTCGATGCTTTATTTTGTAAAGCCACTTCAAGGTGGCAACTATTTTGTCCTCGGGTCTAGGGACCACATCCCAGACATCATTCTTCATGATGGACTTGTACACCTCATTCATAGCATCCTTCCATACTTGATGCTTCATGACTTCTTCGAACAATGAAGGCTCATTTTGAATGATGGTGCTCATAATAGTCAAGTATCCCTTATACCTGGTTGGCTTCTTACTTTCACAGAAATTTCCTCTAGGTGTAATATGTCCTTCAGCATCATCAAGTGTTCTTAAGCCATGAGGGCCTCTTCCTAGAAGAGGAAGGCTCTTGTGGAGGGAGGATCAATAGGATCCATAGGTTCTTCCACATCAGGGATTGTCTCATCTTCCTTCTCATCCGGCTTCCTCGTGTCAGCTTCTTTATCTTTCCTTAGAATAGGAAGATTGTCAACCTTGCTAAGAGCCATATCTTTGTCAAAGGTGACATCATGAATTATTTCAACTTCCCTTCAACCATCCACATAGATTCTATAGCCCTTCTAATTTTCGCTATAGCCCACGAAGATTCCCTTCTTTCCAGATGCACCCAATTTGTTTCTTTTCTCTTTCGGCACATGAAAATGCATGGGACTTCCAAAAATTCTAGAATGAGAGACATCAGGTTTCTTACCAGTGAAAATTTCTTCGGGAGTCTTGGAATCCAATGCTTGATGAGGGCAATAGTTTTGAACATATACGGCGGCGTTTGCAGCTTTAGCTCATAGAAACGTCGGAAGCCTTTGATCATGGAGCATAGCACAAACCGCTTCCACAATCGTACGATTCTTCCTTTCTGCCACACCATTCTGCTCAGGAGTGTATGGTGTTGCGGCCTCCCTCTTAATGCCAACTTCTTTGCAAAAGTCATGGAACTCATTGGATTCATACTCATTCCCATTATCAGTTCTTAAGATCTTGATTCTCTTCTCGGTTTGATTCTCGATCAAGGCTTTGACATGACGAAACCAGGAGAACACTTCATATTTCTTTTTCAAGAAGTATATCCAAGTCTTGCGAGAATAATCATCTGTAAAAGTGAGATAATATTGATATCCTCCCAAAGAGTTCACAGACATCATACCAGATATGTCGGAGTGAACCAACTGCAAAATGTCGGAGGTCTTACTATGGCTTGAGGGGAATGGTCCCCTTTTGAGCTTTCCTTTGGCACATCCTGGACATACACCTTCATGCTCTACTTTAAATTCAGGCATCCCTGTCACCATCTGTCTCACATCGGGTAGAGCCTTATAATGAAGGTGGGAAAACCTTCAGTGCCATAGTTTAGACTGTAGATTTGTGTCGCAAGACATGACTCCCAATGGACTTCCTCCAACTTGATATAAAGAGTCAACCCGAAACCCAAGAGTGAAAGCATCTTTAAAATTATTTTTCCACACACGTACCTTGACATCGATGAAGGCCACCTTATAGCCTTTGTCTTCCATTGTTGAAATGGACACCAAGTTCTTCTTGAGATTAGGTACATATAATACTTCTTGAAAATGAATTGTGTTACCCTGATTTAATTGAAGAGTAACATTCCCTACACCCTTTACGGGATAGTGGAATTGTCTCCAAGAATAATTTCCAAGTTTGTCTCCTTCTCTATCATAAGAGAGATATTCCTTGTAACCAGTGAAATGCCTTAATGTGCCACTATCAATAAGCCAATTTCCCAACAAGTCTGGAGGAGAGGTAGTGGAGAGGGTCGATATGAGATAATATTCATTTTTCTTATTGTTAACAACATGTGATTCATACCTGGAGTTCCTTGCTTTCTTGGAGGGTTGACCACTTCCTTGATTTCCCGCATTCCCTTTTCCTTTTCCATTGAACCTGCCATTCCTTTTATTATATTTGGAGTTTCCCTGGGAGTGATTTTGATCATCGTCATGAGATTTGTCCTTCCTATTTGGACACTCCCTCGCATAGTGGCCAAATTTATTGCAAACGAAGCATCTTCCCTTCCTTCCACCCTTAGATCTGGCCTTTCCTTTGAATTTAGACCCGGAATTATTTCTCCTTTTAGCATGAGAGGAGAAAGTAGTTGGGTTGCCTTTGCTTGAAGGAATTTCTTGCTCTACCATCCTTGTCTCTTCTTGAATGTATCTTGCCATCAATTCCTCAAATCTCGGGATTCATTGTTGAGAAGAGTGGTTCTAAATACGTACCATTCGGATGGGAGCCCTCCAAGAGTAGTGATAGTTAGTTCCCTGTTAGCAATGACTTCTCCAATCGATAGGAGATCATTATTGATCTTAGTTATCCTTAAGAAGTAGGATTGAATATCTTCGTCCTTGCCCTTCTTAACATCCTTCAACTTATTTTTGAGGAACAAAACTTGATTTGCATCACTGATTTTAAACAAGCTTACTAGTCTATCATAAATTTCCTTGGAGGTGTTCAGCTCGAAAACGGAGGCCACCACATGCTTGTCAATATAGTCCCAGATGATTTTCTTTGCTTTGACTTCACCCTTAGTGTACTTATTCCTTGTAGCAGCTGGTGATTTTGATGGAGGATCTATAATTCTGCCTCTCACATAGTCCAACACTTCCCACTCTTCCAATTTCAGATCAAGAGACATCTTCCATCCGTGATAGTCAGACTTCTCATAGAGCTTATCTTCGGCAAGGAAGTGTGATGAGGTACCCAGGAAACCTTTTGACTTTTTCCAACTATCTTTGGTGATTTCTCTTGCTCTTGCTTGGGCTTTGTCTTCACCTCGCCTCTGATACCATGTTAAAATTATGGTATGTTCTATGCTTAGAGCAATTTAATTAAATTCTTCTTATTAGCCCAATGTCAATTTCCAGTATAGAAATCACATTAATATGAAAGTAAAATGTTGATAGAACATAAATGAAATCAACAGAAGACAAGCCAAGACAAGATACACAAGATGTGGCGCTAGCTAGGGACAAACCCCAATGCAGGGAAACCCTTTGATCAATTATTCTATATTCTTCAATAATTCAGCAAAGAGAGAGAGAGATAGTACAATATCATAAATCTATGATTTACAACAGCAGTAAAGAAACCCTTGAACAGTAATAACAAGGGTGACCAATCAGCTCCCAAATGTCCTCAAGATAATCTAGGAGAACTCGGTCTCCAATAGCAGTAACAGCAACCCAAAACAATCAATGTAAAATGGTCAAAACAGTAGCGAATGTTATAGCATACTGTAGCCATCCCTAACCAATCAACATTGTTATAAGAGTGCCCTCCAACAAGTCAACGCATGTTTTCCCAAGCCTAGGAGAGGTTGCCCACTCAAATCCGTAGTCAATGGAGGAAGTGCGTTGGTCAACGCAGGCCTAAATCACCCCAAACAAGATTCTTGTACCTCCTGCGTCCTTGCTGCCCTAACTGCGTCCTCTCACAAAGATGCCCTAGTTGCATCCTCCTTCCCACGTGAGATCTGCGTCCTCCTCCCTTCGTATACCCAAGAGACAAGGAAGAGATAAGAGGATGAGATGAGTTCTCTAATGTCTCAAGGTCTCCTCTATTTATATCCCATGTTGAGGTTTAGTTGGGGGTGTGCAACACCATTTTACATGTTGGTCGACCTTGACAAATTGTCAAGAAATGCAAATAAATTCATATATCCATGAATACATGTCGGAATCGGATGATCGTTAGATCAATCATACACCTCTTGACGAGAGGAATCCAAGAAAAATATCAGCTTGCATAAATAAGATGACCCACATGGAGTTTGGCCCTAGTTGCCAATTTTAACATGCTTTTACCTAGAAGACCATCAAAAATGAACATGAAATCCATGCTTTAATAATAATAACTTTTTCTTTTCTTCTTTTCTTTGCTACATAAGATACATATTTAAATGAGTACAACAACAATTATGAAGATCAAAACTAGTTACATTTTCAACAAAGTTGTCTCATGAGAACATATCTATGGTTGCGCCTTCTTTACATGTTCACTTAACAATGTGTTCCAACTAGTAATGTAATGACTACTCCCTAGACTATTTATTTCATTTTATTTCAATGGTAATGTGCATTATACTAATAGTACAAGCTATATACGGAGTGCACTTTGAACTAGTAATTCAAATCCAAATTTTAGTTGTCCTTTAATGAGAAAACTTATATCACAATATAGTTTGTGAAGACCAAACCTCAAAAAGTGTGATGTTTGAATCAAATGGAGTAAATGCAATGCACAAATTCCACGCCATTTGACCAAACGTGAGATGGACCAAATATTGTTAGTTTCTAGTTTCTCTAAGTTTTTATAGGAAGAGGGTGCATGAGCTAAAGTGATTTTCTTAAATCCCTGTGATAGATTGCTTGCACTTTGACATTTAGCATATTCTATTTTTGGTCATTGTAATGTTATGACAAATTCTATGACAATTATGGAAATTCCTCTTACACATTATGATGATATTTACAAATGTGGTGCGCATCCCTTGAGGAGAAATTCCTTGTTACATGTGATGCATGATTCCTTTAATGAAAGATATTATTATTCATTACTTTTGTAATTGGTCTTCCTCTCTTATGTATTTTGACTCATTAAGGGAGGGAACACTAGTTGGGCTTATATATAGCGAGCTTGACTAGAATGATTCTACGAAGAGTATCTAAGGAACGTGAGAAGTCATTGTAGTCTCACAAGGACAATGTTGTAAATTTTCTATCACGTGAAGAGATAGTAATTGATTTCCCATACTTTTGTTTGTTGTCCATTGTACTCGTGTTGTTGATTAATTAGATCATATCTCTAATTGTTTGTAAGACCAACTCATTTTCAGATATTTCGTGTCTATCTTGAGTTCGTCATTCAACAATTGTGTTAGGCATATTTAAAATTTTGATTGTGTTCCAAGTGTCTATGTTTTGTTGTAGGTAAATTCTATGAACGTGGTGCTACAAAGAGTAATTAGTATCGGTCTCATAATTGTCATTTCGCTCATGACATGATGTAATTCTTATATATGTGTCAAAATAAATAAAAATAAAAATTAGTGTAAAAGAAAATTTTGTTTTATTAAAGCATGGGTTTCATGCTCAAAAAAATTGTTTCTAGGTCAAAGCCCCCATTGTGTGCTTCTATGGTTTTGTCTCGAGTCAAGGTCATTATAATGATGTAAAATACACTATTGTCAACTTGTATCAAAAATGAAAATACTATTTTGTAGTTTAGAATGATCTAGAAAGACCCCAAGACAAGGTCAACCAGCCTTGCTGAAGTCGGCCTAGAGAGGCCTAATCTAGCCCCAACAAAGACTATAAAGGGAGGACTTCGACCACTTGGAAACACATACTTCAAACAACATCTCTTGTTTAGATATGCAACTAGAAATAAGTGTGAATGGATTTGGAAGACAAGGATAAAATATTAGTGAAGGAAGGAAGATCATATAAAGGTCTAAACTCTGAATTTCTTCTTCATCTATGAATACCCTAAGGCTAATAGGGTTACCTCAAAATCTGAAAATTGCAGGAAGGATTGTAGAAGATCGAACTTCTTCTTTTTGAATATCTTGTTATGTTGAAGAAACTTGGTGGTTGGTATGGTCTTGGTGAGTCTTATTTGAGTCTTGGGTCTTGGAAGTCTTCTGACACTGATTATATAAGAAGAAAGTTTTATGGGTTTTCCCCTTTAAGGGGTTTTTTCCCTCGATTGAAGCCTATCTCTAGTGTTCACTTGTTGTGTTTATGATCTTCATTATCTGGCATTTGTCTTGATGATAAAGATTTAATAATTGCAAACAAAAATTAATAAGGAACATTACAAGAAAGTGTCAAGAAAGAGAAATCAAATTAAATAAAACCCTAACTATGTTACCCTAAGGATTTATCAACATGGTATCAGAGCTTGGTTCAATGGTATAAGGCAGCTAGAAGATCATGATTGAGTGGAAGGAAGAAGGCTTCAAAATGGATTGTTTAGGCTGAGCTACCTAAGAATAGAATCTGAGCTAGAAAATAGAACATTTCTAGCTTATATCTTTGTGATTAGGGCCGAAAATATGGGCTAGAAGAGTGAAGGATTTAAAGGAGTTAAGAAGCATCTTTTGAAGGATTTGAAAGGTTGTACAATAAGCCTAAACAAGGCCAAGTATCTAGTGAATAAATCGAAGTCCTGTTAAAAAAATGATTTGTTTTTTTCTCAAGAATCTGAAATTATCGAAGTTTTGTGCAATACTATTGAAGTAACCAAAATACATTTTTGAGATGTCTCTTAAGGACTAGAGGTATTCCTTGTATCCAATGAAGAGTTTATTTGGCATTCTCAATCTCATTTGGAAGAACTAACCAGAATCTGCCATTACTAAAAAAAGTTGAGATCATCATCAGAAAATTCTGAGTATCTTATAAGCCATTGCCAAAGCTTGCAGTAGCCTCTTTCTCCCACGATTTGTGCCATTTTAAAACAAGATATTTGTGCACATATAAAAGATATATAAGGTCAAGACCTAACAGTGGTATAGAATTTGACCTTGCAAGAAGAATCTTTGTTTTGACAAGCATATTGGGTCTATCTGAAAGGTTTATTTCACTGGTTGATGAAGCCTTAATCAAAGAGTCACACTCAGGATTATATATCAGTCTTTGTCAAGGCTTGTAACAGCCTCTCCCTCCAACAAATTATGATTGATGAAGAAGAATCAAGTCTAAATTCTTTGGAGTAGTATGATGATCACCTTTATATAGAGCATTAAAAATACCTTGACATAAATGAAAGTCGCAATATCTTTGAAAGAAATTATTTGACCTCAGCATCTTTATAGCAGTAAGAAGATCATGGCATCTTGAAAAAATTGTTGTAGCAGACTTCTTGTGATCTTGGAGAACTAAGGTATGTAATTCTTGAGGTACATAATTGTTTTTATTTATATAAGTTCTAACTCAAATTGGATTGGGGTTTTGAGATCTTATTTTTGGTTCTAGGGTTTGTAGCCTTCATATTGTTGGAGGTTGTTGGCATCTAAGTTCTAGTAATCCCTAGTTGGTATTTAGAAACCCTAAGAGAAACCCTAACCATATTCTATTTTGTTTCCTCATAGAAGCCCTAGATTTTGGTCTCTAGGGTTTGTAAGTAGTCTAGGAAGAAAAGGAAAACCCTAGTAAAGGTAAATTGTATTTGAAATTCAAACCCTAGGGTTGATGCTTTGAAAGGTAACTTAGGGTTTGAACTAGAAATCTCAAAAAGTCTATGGAATCCATAATCATGATGCATGTGTACTTGTATATTTTGCTTGGTGGTACTTGTCAGTAAATGTTGTAGGTATTTAATACATAAGATATGTTGATCTTATGAAGAGTATGATGAATAAAGACTTGGTAATCAAGTTGGATCTTGGGAACTTTGATAAAAGTAGACTCATATGGAGATGGACCTTGAAGATGTTGCCATGACAAGAGGGAGCTTCCACCTTTTCACAAAAGATAAGTATCTTATTCTTTATTTCCTTTTCATTTTGTATATCCTTTATATATCTAGCTTTATTTTTGCTCGATTATAATTCTTTCCCTTATATTTTTCTTGAAAGGAAAATTTGCGAAAATATTCTAAAAGAAAGGATTATGGTTAAATTCAGAGGGAGACTTGTAAGAAGCCATGTTGCAGAGGGAGCCCTTCAAGAGGAATCCCTACAAGGTTTGTAAAGGAAGCAACTCAAGGTATGTATATGATTACAAAATTTGTAGCAGGGCTTCATCATATAAAAGTGTACGATCATTTTGTCTTTAAAATTGATTTATATTAATGAATCTCGCATGTCTAGGGTTTTGTTATAGAATCATCAAGATTATTATATTGTTAGGGTGTTTCATCTCTAGATTAAATCAACACTTGTAATAACTATCTTTTGCTGTTTGTTCACTTTGGTCAAACCCTAGCCCTTTAATTTTTAGGGTTTGTTGATGGTATCTAGGGCATACGATAAAGCCCTATCTTTTTAGGGTTTGATGATAATATTTAGGGTTTATGACAAAACCCTTGTAAGACGTTGATGAAAAAGGTCTAGGGCATGAAAGTGTAACCCTAGGCGTAAATGCTTACGCAATGGTTGAAGCCCTAACATGGTTTAATTGTTGGATATCTAAGGTTTAATTTATTGTTTAAAGTTTTGATAACCCTAGATTCTCTCCTTGTGATAACATTATAAACCTAGTTTGATAAAGTTAATTTCATGTTGAACATATATATTTGTGTTTTGTTGTACTTGTTGATGAGATTTGCAGGTACATAGTTTTCAAGAGATTGTAAAGATGAATGCCTACCTCATACTTGATAATGACTTTATGATGATGTTGAGCATGATGGAAATAGGGAGTTGCAAGAACCTTGATGACATTGAAGTTGACATTGTAAGATGGCCTTGTTTCCATATGAAGATAAAGAATGATGCTCCTAAAGGTCGAAGTTCTCCAATGATATGATGATGCAAAAAGGAAAGAGCATGTTGTTGATGATGGAATTATCTCCCTAAGTTGAGAAGGAGGACGTGATGTATAGTAAAGACTATGAGGAAAGAAGGAGATCGGATAATGGTTAAAGCACTACTGATGATTATTCTTGTTTGATGAGTCGTAAACAAAAATCTGAGAAGTGTTGAGGTTGAGTTTGGTGTTGTTTGAGAAGTTGGAAAAGGAAGCTTATGTTGAGATTTGTTTGGGCAGTGTGATGATTTGAATTGAATCATTATATTGTTTTTCATCCATATTGATACATTTGGAGTGGAAAGAGTGGAGAAATCAGTTCACGAGACTATTTATACTGGTGGGAACCAGCTTGGCAAAACAGGGTCTGAAACCTTCCGGGAGCGTTTTGAGGCACCAAATGACGCTTTTTTGGGGGTAAAACTTTGGCACTTTCACGCCACACTTTTTGATGTTATTCTACACACAAAGATCTTTGCGAGGGTGCAAGAAACGCATCAATAGGGGTTCATATGCAAAATCTATGCCACTCAGAAGTTGACCTTCTTGTTTTCACACCTATAATTCGGGAGGATGTCGCATCAGCCCCCATTATTTATAGAAAAGGGGCTAGCCACATGTTTGTGATGTAAAAGACTCCAGAAGAGTCTATATTGTAACTCTAGTTAAGAATTGATGTAGTCAAAATTAACCACTAGTAGGCTATCGGGTTGTGTTATAACCGGGCCACTAGGAGGAAAAGACATTCCATTCTTTCGAGAGCATTTTGTTCCATAGTTGAGCAAAGATAGACAGGAAAGGTAGGAGGTAGAACACATAGAGAGGATTTGTGCATTGTAGCACCCCACGGCCACAAAATTACTTCTTTGTACCTGCAGCCATATTTCTAGATAGAAAAAGAGAGCGAAGCAACCTCACCTTCCAGTTGGGTTTTCTCCCGAAAGGGTTTCCCAGAGAGCATATATTGTGTCTTATGTGTGTGTAAGCTTATTTTTTCATTCTCTACTTTTCTGCATAATTTATATTTGCATGCATGCACTAATTAGAGTTAAATCCACAGATCTTAAATTTTAATAAACTGTAATAGTGTAAAATTTTAGTGTTTTAATATATTATTATCAGATCTCTTGTGACGCACTGTCCACTAGAATATCCACGGAAGTTTACGGATCATTTGGTATCAAAGCAGGTTTCTTTAGGTGTTTTGTGGATATTGCAGGGATCTAGATCGGTAGGGCTAAAAATCGTAAAACCCTAATCATGGGTGACGAATCATTGAACGAACCTCGTGATCCTGTAGAAGTGAGGTTTTCACGGCTCAAACAACAAGTCATGGATATAAACCACAATGTAACCTTCTCATGATAGCCCTAAGCAATAAGCTAAGAATATTTTGAAAATATGGGGGTTCGAATGCAGGGAACAAATCAAAATGGGGATCAGAAGATCGGGGAGAAATGGAGAACCAGGCGAAGAAAGGACCCAAAAAAGATCAACCTAGTTCGAGTACCATGAACCAATCACTGTCCTTGTTTAAAATGGAAGCAAAAATAAATATCAAGTTGTACCATGGCGAGATCGATGCTCTGAAATTGAACCACTGGTTGCGACAACTGGAAGTTTATTTCAGTGTCCATTAGATTTACGAAGGGCAAAAGACCCCATTCACGTGGCTAAAATTAGAGGGTCATGAACTTACTTGGTGGGAGAGCCACATGGAAACCCTGAGGTTGGAGGGAGAACCTCTAGTGACTAAGTGGGATGATTTCAAAATCATCATTAAGTCATAGTTTTATCCCATTGGGAATGTGGAGGACCAGTGGATCCGGTGACATTATTTCAGGCAAAAGTTAGGCCAAAGCATGCAAGAGTACACCACATAATTCAGAAATATGACTATAATGTTGGGTATCTCTCCAAAGAACCCAGATGTACTCCTCAAGCATTTGGGGGGTCTGCATCACCATCTGCGTGAGCAAGTGATGTTGTTCAAGCCCAAATCAGTGGACGAGGCTTGTGTACAGGCATAGTACCTAGAGAAAATAGGCCTCAAAAGAGCGCAATTAAGTGGATCGAAGCAGAAAGAGAAACATGAAGCTTCTAAGGATGGGAAGAAGAAGCAAAGAGGAAAAATATAAAAAGACGGAAACCATAGCACACCAGTGCAAAGATCCTAGTAACCACTGCAATCACTGCAACATTGATGGTCACGCAAAGGAGAAGTGTTGGAAGTTGCATCCAGAGCTAAACCTGAAGAACAAGAAAAAAGATAATAAGAAGAATAATCTCATGGCCATTGATTCAAGCAACCAAGTTGAAAGCAGCTCGGACATGGATGATAAGATCGTATGTACATCAGTGAAGAAGGAGGTGAATTTGAGTATACTTCAGCAACAGGAAGCGAAAGAAATGACCAAACTTTTCCATATAAATATACAGGTCAAGAAGACAAATATTGATGCTCTATTTGACTCAAGATCGCAAGCGAATCTCGCTGTAGCAGAGCTGGTCAAGAAGTTGGGGTTGGAAGTTCATGATCATCCAAACCCATATCCACTGGGATAGGTAAATAAGGATTCAGAGTTGAAGGTAACAAAATAGTGAAAATCTAGATTTACTATCAGTGTTGATGTTATTGATGAAGTAGATCTAGATGTGTTCCCCTTGATGTATGTGGAGTCATGTTTGGGAGTCCATACATGTACATGTGTGATACAATATTCATGAGGAGAGTTAACTAGTACCGACTCATCAAGGATGGAAAATCGTTCATCATCAACGGGCACAAAGGCAAGTCGAAAATTTCACTAGAAAGTGCCAACCAAGCCAAGAAATTGATTAGTTCCAGCAAGAAGTATGTTTTATTTTTTTAAGAGAAAGTCAGACTAAAAAGGATTCAATAAGAGGCAAGGCATCCCTGGAGGGGTGTACTAAGAAACAAAAACAACAATTTGAGTTGTTATATGCATACAAGGATGTGTTCTTAGAGCCTAAAGGGTTACCACCTAAGTGAGAAGTGGAGCACGAGATCCAGAAATTACCAGACTCCCCATTGCCAAATATTGGGTTGTACAGACAGTATGATATAGAAGCAAGTGAGGTGAAGAAACAGTTGCAGTAGTCGCTAGAACATGGTGTCATTCGACCAAGCACATGACCATGTGGTCACCCATCATCATTGTGCCAAATAATAATGGGACTTGGCAGATGTGTATAGATTACAGGGTGTTGAATAAAATCATGCTCAAGAACAGATACCCGCTGTCCAAGATAGACGATCTACTAGATCAGTTGCAGCAAGCAAAGTATTTCACCCAGCTAAACTTGAAGTCTGGATATCACTAGGTTCGAGTCAAAGAAGAAGATACATGGAAGACCGTCTTCAAAACCAGGCAAGGTTTGTATGAGTGGTTAGTTATGTCATTTGGCCTATGTAATGCACCAGCTACGTTTATGAGATTAATGAATGATATATTGTGCCCTTTTATAGATTTATTTAATATTGTCTATATGGATGATAAACTAGTATATAGTGCTACCTGGGAGGAGCATATTTCACATTTGACGCAAGCGTTAGAAACATTGAAGAAGCACCACTTGCTAGCAAATCTCAAGAAGTGTGAGTTTGCGCAACAGTCTTTGGTGTATTTGGGGTATGTGATCGATGGAGGAGAGTTGAAGATAGATCCTTCCAAGATGGAAGCCATCAAGAAATAGTCGGTCCCTACTAATGTTTTTGAGGTCAAGAGTTTCATTGGAGCAGCACAATACCTGAGGAAATTCATAACCTCATTTGCAATAGTCGCAGCACCGCTCCATGCCATAACAGCAAGTGGCAAGAGTTTCCAGTGGGGAAAAGGTCAGCAGAAGGATTTCGAGGAGCTAAAGAAGAAGATCAGTCAAGCACCATTTCTGGCATTACCAAACTTGCAGTGGCCCTTTGAAGTGGCGACAAATGTGAGTGGGTATGCAATGGGAGTTGTCTTGATGCAAGGAGGAAGCTTTGTTTGCTACCATTATGAAGTATTTCATGAGGCAGATCTTAACCACCCTACCTACGATAAGGAGCTCTATTCCATGGTGCAAGTTGTGAAGAAGTGGAAGCACTATCTGATTGGAAAGGAGACAGTAATCCACACAGATCACCAGCCATTACAGTACTTGCATGTCCATAGTAAGCTACAACAGACAAGGCATTACAAGTGGATGGGGTTTCTACAACAGTTTCATTTAGTGATCAAGTATAAGAAGGGAAACACAAATAAATTGGTCAATATGCTTTCAAGGCCACTCACATCAAAGATTACAGCTTTGGGGACTCTTATTGCATGGTGCCATTTACCCATGATGCATACAAAGAGGCATATTCAGAAGATGAGGACTTCAAGGAGCTGTATCAGCAGTTGTAGAGTCAGAATCATGTGCACAATGGTGACAGAACTATTTACTACCATCTCCAGGATGGGTTACTCTACAGGTTGGATAAGCTGTGTTCCTAAAGGTGAGCATTTGCAATTAATTAGAGAGGCTCACACCTCCAAGGTTGTAGGGCACTTTGGTGTAGGGAAGACCACGGTTAACTTGCAGAGGTATGTGTATTGGCCCAAGATGCAAGAGAAGGTAGCTAAGTTCATAAGAGGATGTATGCTTTGTTGTACCAGAAAACCTAGCAACGAGAAACAAGGTCTATATCATCCATTGTTTGTGCCTACTCATCCTTGGGAAAGCATTTCCATGGACTTTCTGGGAGGTTTACCGACAACCAGGATAAGACATGACTACCTGTTCGTGGTAGTTGACAGGTTTAGCAAGATGTTTGTTTTGATGCCTTGTAAACAGACCATCAACGGATAAGAAGCAGCAAACTTGTTCTTTGGACAAGTCTAGGTGCACTTTGGGATACAAGGAGCATCATTTCAGACAGGGACACAATTTCTCAGTGCATTTTGGACTACATTGTGGGAGAAGATGGACACAAAGTTGATATCTACAACATTCCATCCACAAACAGATGGGCAGATAGAAATAGTCAACAGGATGTTGGTGCAACTTCTGAGGGGATACAACCAGAAGCATCAAAAGACCTGGAATGAAATCTGGTATATATACAACATTCTTATAGCTGAGCAATCCACACTTCTACAGGAAAGTCCCCATTTGATACTTGTTTTGGATATTTTCCACCTTCACCTTTGGATATTGCACATGGGCGACAAGGAGGAGGAAAGATCTTACAGGAGATGCTTTGAGGGCTGAAAAAATTATAGAGAAGATCAGGCAAATCCATTTACAGGTACATGAAACACTGCAAAAGTTGCAGGAGAAGTATAAAGCCATGCATGATTAGCACAAACCAGATAAATCATTCAAGGTGGGAGACAGAGTATGGCTAGAGTTGAACAAGCAGAGGTTGCAGGGGCCTGGCAAGAAAATCAAAGCTTTAAGGTATGGTCCCTTTGAGATACTAGAAAATGCGGGTGATAATGTATATCGACTCAGTTTACCACAATATATGTGCATTTACTCAGTTGTGAATGTAGAGAATTTGAAACTCTAAGAGCCTTCCATGCTAGATCAGGAAGAGGAACAGATCCTACCTTATGTGGAGGATTTGGCACCGGATGCTCAGGTGGAGTTGACAGAAGATAAAGTTTGTAGAAGAGGTCCAAACTACAAGACAGGGGCAGAAATACCTTTGGCAGAGTGGGTTGAAGGGACAACTTCCAGGCAAAGCTAAATGGTACATCAAAGAGAAGGTGGGAAAAATTTCCTCACCTCATTCAGTAAAAGCCTTTGGAAACCAAAAGCCTCTGAAAATGGGGAGGTGTGATCCGAATTGGATCATTATATTGTTTTTCATACATCTCAATGTATTTAAAGTGGAAAAAGTGGAGGAATCAATGCATGAGATTGTTTTTACCAATAGGACCCAGTTTGGCAAAACGGGGTCTGAAACCTTCTGGGAGTGTTTTGAGGCATCAAACGATGTTTTTTTGGGGGTAAAACTTTGCCGCTTTGGTCTCACACCTTTACATGCTATTCTACACACAAAGATATTTCCAACGACACAAGAAGCGCGTTAATCGAAGTCTGTATACAAAAGTTATGCCACTCAAAAGTTGACCTTCCTGTTTTCACACCTATAGTTTGGGAGGATGCCACGTCAACCCTCATTATTTATGAAAAATGGGCTAGCCATGTGTTTGTGATGTAAAAGACTCTAAAATAGTTTATATTGTAACTCTAGTTAAGAGTTGATGTAGTCAAAATCAACCACTAGTAGGTTATCGGGTTGTGTTATAACCAGACCACTAGGAGGAAGAGGCATTCCATTCTTTTGAAAGCATTTTGTTCCATAGCTGAGCAAATATAGCCAGGAGAGACAGGAGGTAGAGCACACAGAGAGGATTTGTGCACTGTAGCAACCCATGGGCCACAAGCATTACTTCTTTGTACCTGCATCCATGTTTCCAGATAGATAAAGAGAGCAAAGTAGCCTCACCTTCCAGCTAGGTTTTCTCCTGAAAGGGTTTCCCTGAGAACATATCTTGTGTCTTATGTGTGTGTGAGCTTATTTTGTCATTCTCTACTTTTTTGCATAATTTATATTCACATGCATGCACTAATTACAGTTAAATCCACAAATCTTAAAGTTTAATAAAATGTAATAGTGTAAAATTTCAGTATTTTAATATATTATTATCAGATTTTTTGTGACGAACTGTCTAGTGGAATATCCACAACAGTTTACAGATCATGTGATGACCTAAGAAACATCAGAATGGTTGAGGACCCCATATTTTATGCTATCATATTGATAATAAGAACCAATATATTAGAAGTTTGATACTGGTTGGAGTCGTGACGCTACAATATGTTCTAATGGATGAACAAGTAGTTGATGTGTTGATCTCTCCCTGAGAAGTTTTGAATATTTGATAAGCATGCTTGGATTGATTTGGTTAAGAGGGAGAGATGAGTACCTTAGGTTGCATGCTTGTATGATGGTACTTGGGAGGACATCTTGGCCTAGTTGGTATTGAGATCTCAGTTATAGTTTGGCCTTGATGATGTCTAGATCCCGGTGTGGGAAGGTATCTTGGTCTTATGGAGCTCCGTTTTAGTGTTTGACCTTGATGATACTTAGATCCCTGTGAGGGTTGTTGTCTTGGCATGGAGGCCTAGAAGGTATCTATATCATATTGGATTGATACCAAGGTTGTAGCCAAATGTTATTTGTAGTGGAAAGTTGCCTCAATGACACCTTAGTCCCTGTTGGGTTGATACCTTGGTAGTTAAGGTATCAAGATCCCTAGAATTGCATATGTTGATACTCTTCTTATGAGAAATTTTCAAAGTACTTACTGTCTTTGTACCAATTGATCAATTATGAATACCTCCCTAGTTAAGAAGGAGTGTTGTAAAGAGTAACTAGTATCGGTCTTCATGATTTCCATTTGGCTCATGACATGATGTAATTCTTATTTACTTGTCAAAAGAAAGAAAAAGAAAAGTTATTGTAAAAGAAAATTTTATTTTATTGAAGCATGGGTTTCATGATCAATATTTTTGGTTTCTAGGTCAAAGCACTCATTGTGTGCTTCAAGGGTTGTCTTGATTCAAGGTCATTATCCTGATTTAAAAGACCCTATTGGGCACTTGTATCAAGAACGAAAATATCATTTTGTAGTTTAGAATGGTCTAGAAAGACCACAAGACCAGGTCAGCCAGCCTTTTTGAAGTCGGCCTAGAGAGGCTTAATCTAGCGCCAACGAAGACTATATAAGAGGACTTCGATCACTTGGACACACACACACTTGACACAACATCTCTTGTTCTAATCTATGCTGGAAAGAAGTGTGAATGGCTTTGGAAGACAAGGATAAAAGATTAGTGAAGGAAGGAAGATCATCTAAAGTTCTAAACTATGAAATTCTTCTTCATCTGTGAATACCCTAAGGCTGATAAGGTTACCTCAAGATCCGAAAGTTGCAAGAAGGATTACAGATGATTGAACTTCTTATTTGTGAAGATCTTGTCACATTGAAGAAAAACACTTAGCGGTTGGTTTGGTCTTGGTGAGTCTTGTTTGAGTCTTGGGTCTTGGAAGTCTTCTTTGAAACCGATTCTATAAGAGAGTTTTTGGGTTTTCCCCTTTGAGGGGTTTTTGCCCTAGCTTGAAGCCTATCTTTGGCATTCTCTTGTTGTGTTTATGATTTTCATTGTTTGGCATTTGTCTTGATGATAAAGAGATAATAATTGCAAAGAAGAATTAATAAGGAACATCACAAGAAAGTGTCAAGAAAGAAAATCAAATTAAAGAAAACCCTAACTATGTTGCCCAAAGGATTTCTCAACACATAGATCTATGCATCATCTAAATATAAAATTACAACTACCACTTCTAATAACTTGTAACTAATTCAGATAATTAGTCTAGCTTGTTTTCCTAGTAATTTTGGCAAAAGAAAAATATGAACAATCAATTGACAAACCAAAAATTATTAACAATCAAATAACAAAATGCTACATGGAAAAACCACATGGAAAGCTAAAAGCTAACAAATTTGTAAACAAACCAAATGGAATGCTTAAAATTCATTTGTTAAAATAAGGTGATTGCATTTACCTTCAGCCAACAAGCAAGAAGATAATGAAACATTTTGTTGGCATGAGGTCGCACTTAACAAATAAGGTTTGTGATTTGTATTGACATTTCAAATGTTTAATAAAAATACAAATACAAAAACCAAAGGGTACAATTGACACAACAGTATGTCCCAAGAGAAATATTCTTAGCAGCATTAAGTGTCTTTCTTTCCAACCTATCTTGACTTGGAAAGTTCAGCCATTATAAGTTATGCTTAACCAACTCCCTTTTACTACCGTGTATAATCCATGATGTTCTGACCCAAAATCATTAAAATAACAAGATGACATAATTTTTAGTTACTAATTAATATTAATGAAAATCAACAATGACTGAAAACAGCCATGTAGAATTTAAGGAGCCAAGCCCAGAATACATTAAAAAAGTTAAAAAGAGCAGCAACGTCTAAAATACTAAAATAGGACTACCAACCCATATCAAGGACACCTATTGAATATTTTAGGTATTAATACTCCATATATAGACACCTAATTTCAGATCACATAGTGCTTATCCTCACAAATTGGGTACTATTAATTGTCAACAACCATCCCAATTTAGGAAGAAATCCTAATATCACAGATGTTTTGATATGAAATTATTGTCATTGAACAAAATTAGGGTTTAAAGATAGGGGATGAACTCCATTTCATGTTTGATATCATGGTATAGCAAATCTAGTTAATTACAAATTTGCTTAGTATCAATATTAAAATATTATCTAAAATGGTGCATATGTTGCCTAAATTTTCTGAACACAATTTATGCATTGATAATAGAAGCTAATGAGATGGAACTGTAGCATGCAAAAAGGGTCAAAAAATCTGGTGTAATGATTTGAGGTAGTCTTAGGCCAGCTTTCTTGATATAACACTACCTTAATTTAGGTTTCAATATATTTTATTAAACATTCGCCAGCTTTCTTGATATAACACTACCTTAATTTAGATTTCAATATATTTTATTAAACATTCCAACTATAAGTTGACTATGATCCCTAGATTCTACATTGTCATTCTAGGTTCAAGTTGGCGATCATTATAGATTCTCTAAGTTGACTATGATCCCTAGATTCTACATTGTCATTCTAGGTTCAAGTTGGCGTTCATTATAGATTCTCTAGTGATTTTTACTCATAACATCTGTGACCCCTCTTAAATTCAACATACTCGATGAGCCTAGTTTTCTCAAGGGTTGTGCTTCAGTTTGCCTATCTATCACTCGGGTTTCCATCTCATAACAGATAAATTTCTCAACTAGATTCCAATAGTAGTTAAAATGATCTATGACTTTAACGCGCTGCAAAAAGATATATGTATCAGTGCATATAAATTTAGGTTTGTTATCTATTTCTAAAAACGCAGCATTTCAAATTCTTTAATTGTTTCAAAAACAAAGGCATCGTGTCAAGATTTTGCTTTATCATTTTAGGATTTAATAATTATTTGTATAATTTATGAGAGCCGTGTGATTGATTACTTCATTGCATTAATTATCTTCTATGTAGTCATCATCAGAAACCTTAGTTATAAGTAATCTTTTATGTGTCCATCATCACAAACCTTAGTTCTTGCACTTAGAGAGCTAATCAAATGATATGCTAGTACTTCCTCTACTTTGTTTCTTCCCCAAAGGTTTCATTACCTGATTTTGTATTACAAGAATCATCTTCTCTCTCATTTTGGGTTTCATTCCAAGGGTATTCATCCGCAAAGGTATCTCTTAATTTCATTTGTTTACTAATTAAAAGTATACTATGGTAAGTTAGTGGAGCCTATTGAGTTTCTGCATAGTAGTTGGTAAACATCACGGGGCTCTTACCAGATGAGTTTTGATTGCATGGAAGGTTATTGATATTTTATCACCCTACCACCATCTCTGCAATGGCTGAATGGGTGCATTTGCATGCTAAACCCAACAATTGTTTTTTAGAGATGAAGAAACTACCTTATGAACCATAATAAATTATATGTGTGAGTCAAGTCAATAATGATCAGGGTATGCAAGACGTAATATATACAATCAAACATTTATAATATTATTACAAACCATTCCACCCCCTTCCCCCCGCCCTCTAGTCCAAATATTGTCATTCTGAGCGTGAATCTATAATAAGGGCAAGCTTAAATTCGCTTAAATCACTGTCTGCAACTCTTGCCCGCTAATAAAACTAAGCGAGTGTTGATCCACTATATAATCAGGTCCAAAAGGTTTTACAAAGTCGATGCCACAATGCATCTATGAGTGAATTCAATAACATACCATACAGACACTGATTACAGAAAATAGATTCATATCATGATTCAATGGCATATGTGGAATTAACTACAACCCAAAAACATATAATGAAAAACCTGTATGCCAGGTGCCATGATCTACAAGGTTCCTCGAAAAGAAAAGAAACTGAAAGATGCAAAGCCGGCAATTAAGACCAACAAAAAATTAGTATCAACATTCTCTTTGATGAATTAGCAATATATACCAAAAATTGCTAATTAAAGGCGGCACATGCAGTGCCTGAAGGCGAGTCATTTATTGGAAAAATGTGCTTAAAAAATAATCACTATAGAACACTATACAGTTTAGTGCTACCCACAACAATGAAGTAGTCGGCCATTAGTCCACCTATAGCTCGAGATGAATCCATGCCGCTTTTCATTCTAGGATGGAATCAGGAATGTCTTCGGGTGAATTTTGAAATGCAAATTATCGTATGCACATTTTGTTAAGTATTTGAATTCATGGTCTGGGCCGTATGCAAAGCATTTCACCTGAAGATTTATGTTCTAACGGATACATGGTCACACCATGAACATAACTCTGGTGCTTCACGGCAGCCTTTCTAAGATTTGAAGACTTTTTCAATATCCCATTTGAACGATCTTTCCAAATAGTGCAAGCTGCCAGAGGATCTCCTCTGCCTTGAGCCGCCTTACTGTGTGCCATGTGGAGGGAAATATTGCAGTTACAGAAAGAAAACAAAAATTACCTATAGAATAAAATAGACAGCTTTGAGATATGAAATTTCTGATACATCCAGAAATCTATTTTTATACAGGATATGATCAAGACCAAACATAACTAGAGTTAGGAAGATCTTTTACCCAAGAACCCTCTCAGAAGCAATTCGTGCAGCATAAAGGGTACCCCTGTCCGGTCTGTCTTTCACAACACGATCAGGTGCTGCCCTCATTGGAGAATGAATCCTAATAAGCTGTTATTAAAATCCAGGCATCAACTTTTAAGTATAATTTCACATCTAACCAATTTCCAAGGATTTATTCATCAAATTCTTTTAATGCAATTGTGACGACCAACTTGATTTTGCATTACTCACCCCCAAACATTCCATCATCTGATAATATGCTCTTCCTTGAAGGGGCGTGTGACCTTGTCTGGACTCAGAGAAATATCGAGTCCTGAAAAAAGATGCAATCTAAATATACATATACTAGCATAAAACAAAAAGATTTCTCCTAAATACTGACTACATTCGAGGTAATATTTATATTGTCAAGAGAATTATATCTCCATTCTAGACTTCAGAAATATGAATAAGAAGCTCCATCTGTTATGCAGACTTTACCATTCTGTGTAACCAGGATCCACTGTAAATCCATAAACATCGACAGAATCACATACAGAGAGAGAAAATTCAAGTGCTTTGACTCCTGTGCCTTTGGCTGAAGACCCAAAAGATGTTCCTAACATAAGATATACAGGATTTGGAATTGGAACTTCCTGCGTGCAAAAGGTACCCATATTAGTGAAGAAGACAAGCAACCTATGTGAAATTCCAGGCATGTGAACCAGGAGGGAAAAAGCAAGAAGACAATTCTGAAGGCACTCGGTATCCTGTAAACATTATTCTTCAAAGGAATATGTCAAGTTAAGATCAATTACCTACCCGAATCATTTTACTCATAATGTCGTGAATAGTAGTTTTAATAATAAGAACTTCTTTTCCAGTTTCTGCAACAACGATACAGCCGCTATATTAGAATAATGGTTTTATCTTCATTTGTATGATAGGTTAATATTATGTATGAATGACATGAAATTGATATGAAAGATAGATTGTAAAACATTACCATCCAATTGTGCAACCTTATCAAGGGCCTTCGCTGATCCCCTGTTGAGAAGCCGAAATGTAACTTTCTTGCCCACATATTGCGTATAATTCTAAATTTGAACAAGATACAGAATGTGAAGAAGAAGACATTTACTGAATATATAAGTTCACCAGATAGAGAATATTAGGAGATCCCATAACATTTTAACCCTTCATTCTAATCTTTTATTTTCAAGTCTGAATCTAAAATCTCAGGAAGGAAAATTGAAATGATAAGCACTAACACATGATTTCAAGCACACTGACCTTTGTAGGGGCTCCATTCCCTCGTATGATAGCATCATAACTGTCAATCTCCTTTCCAAACTTTGTTTTCAAAAGGTCACCTGAATTCCCGACCACTGCACAACGTCCATACTGCCGTGGGAGAAAAGGTGGTGTATCTGGGAGGACCAATGCAAGCTTCTCCATGCAGAGTGTTTTGTTTTGACATTTATTACTGCAGTGCAGTTGAAATATAAAACATTAAGATGAAATCTGACATTATATAGACACAAACTGTGCATTTTACACACAAGAATGTGGACAGAGAATGAAAACCATAATATATTAAAAGAGAGAATGATATCCTTGGTTCATCTAGAATATGATGTAGATGTCAATACATATAAAGGGAGACAATGTCCCGTGCCAAGATCCTCTACGAACACTTAATTAATTAAGGTCTTACCTAATCTAGCACAGCTCTATTTATGACATAAGTCAATTACTAACCTTTTTTTCTTATTGACTTCAAGTACACTATAACTTTATTATATGACCATTATTATATGTTAACTCTAACACCCTCTCTCAATGGTCATATGGAAAACAAGCATTTGTCCCAGAATACAAACTGGTCTATGAATCGTTCTGGACCAAAATCAAAGATGTCTACACTGCAACTCTTAAATCTACTCCAAAAAATACAGTGTTTGAAGTTGTCAACAAAGAAGCAAAAATGTCAACTGCATGACATGTAACCTACTAACCGGAAAGGCTGATACAACATCAAGCATCTCACCGACCACTTGATCAAGCACTAACTCTTCAACCAGATTAGAGTCAACGTTGGCTGAATATTTCAGCCCAATTCCACAGATGTAGAAGCTGATTTCAACTTCAGAAAGTTGTCATTTTCCACAAGTAGGTGCCAAAGTGTTACAAAAATCAGGAGTCATGCCTCTAAAGCCTGCAATAATATGTAAAGAACCTTATCCACACCCGCAACCTTATCCAAAGCTGGTACTAATCGAGAAACATGCAGCTCCACTAGCATTCCACCTTTTTTCTTGTCTTCAAACCTTCCACCTCCTCTTCCATCACTGGACAATGGGAGCTCTTCTCCCTCTACATCTTCAATCTTCCACATTCTCCTATGTTAATGGACAATTGGAGCTCTGGTTTTGTTACATCTTCAAGCCTTCCTCCTCCATCACTGGATTGAGGAAGCTCTACTACCACTTTTGCTACCTGCACAACATCACATGATGACTGCTCAAATTTCTGCACTTCACTTCCTTGCAAGTCCATTGATGTATCGGCCTCAAACCAGTGACCATCAATTTGATTCAGATCAGAATTTTCAATTTTCATAGATTCCAACATCCCTGCTCACAACAACCTCATTTTACATAGGATCCACCAACATACCTCATAACATTTTTCTATATGCAGTGACACCATAAGCAACTGATCTAAAAAAAATTTAAAGGATTATGTATGGTTTCACACCAATCCAAGACTTTTATCACCACTTCGCAGTACTCATCACTTTAGCCCAATATTCATCACCTAGTAACTTGTTCTCCAACATTTTCTTCATCATGTCTACAACTCTATTACTCCACCTTTTACCATCGCATCTCTACCTTCAAACTCCTTTCTTAACAAAAATGTGCAACAATAACAAATCAATCACCGTGAAAAAACTAGAAAACACTTATTTTCCTACCACATTCTTCCTCTACCTTTCCCTCAAACTGCATAATAGTATCCGATGCATCTATCCTCTTTCTTAAGAAATAAGACCAGTAATTTTTGTAAAAAATCATCAACAAGAAGCATAAAATACCGTACACCTGAATGATGGTGTTCGTGCCGAACCACCAATTTCAACAAGTACAAACTCCAATACTTTGACTGCTCCCATGTCCAGACTCCATAGCTTCTTGAGTGGCTTTCCATCTCCGCATGCCATACATATCCTTTCCATTTTTTCCTATCAACCATCTCACACCTACTTTGAAGGGAAAGATGTGGAAAACAAAAATGCCTGTAACTTAGACCAAAGTACATTGACATCAAACTCTCCAGTAACTTTTCTGCAGGTCAGAAACCTCTTCTTTGACTGATGCAAGGGGTTTTCTCACTGATTTTCGGCTAGGGCTTTGCATTTTGGGGTTTCATCTTGATACATAAAATTCCAAGGGAGACGCGGGCTTATTATCACTGTTTTGCTTGGCCGCGGGAGTTTTAAGGCTGATTTCTATTGCAAACCTTTATGAGCTATAACCTTTCATTTTTTTGCAGAGATTTAAATTTGAAATTTGAAGGGTTTTCTCATTTGGATTTTTGGCGTATTGGTGACTAGTATTGTGTGTATTGGATACTATAGTATTCAAACACCAAGCACAGTGGATAGAGCAGCAGAGAAGACAGGACAGTGGACAGTGCGGCAGTTCTCAAGAAGTCAGATCAACATACTTTGAAGGGTTAAGCATCAAACAGAGTAAACAGCAACAACGAGTGACCAGTGCTTCTCAGAGGCGCAAACCAGAAAAGGAAGAGAGGGTGCACACTAAGTGTTTGACGAATCAACTGTATAACAACTGAAGTTACAGTCCTGTTTGTGCAGCATTTTTACAGGACTTCTGATGGATCTATACATGGATGTTAACCAATTCCTTGAAATCTTCTCAAAGCCTCCAGCTTCGCCTGAAGTAATAGTGGCTGAATGTCAAGGGGTACAGCTTGAAACTAGGGTCCATGGAAAAACCATGGAGTCGAATTTTTCATTTTGGACAGCCCAAGTAAAACAAATTTTGCAGAAAATGAAATTTCTGGAAACTGAAAACAACAAGCTCCGTTCTAAAATACACACCCTCTCTTCCAGAGTTTCGGAGAAAGAAGGGGATAATTTATCCCTTAAGAAGATATTACATGAAAGCAAAAGAGCAGGAAAATCTCTATCCTCCAAATGATACGTTGCATGCAGAAATTCTCGACCTTAAAAGCAAGCAGGAAGAAATCTGATCCCAACAGGCCACCTTCAAACAAGAAACTGAAACACACATCAATTCTGGGGCACAGGTGGTTTGGGCAAAGGATAAAACTCCTAACCCTCTTGCAGCAGTTGAGGAGGTGGTGCAAGCAAAACTTGTGGAAGAACGTACCAGACAAGCAAGAGAACTGAATCTCAAGGTGAGAGGTCTCCCCTTACCTCACTCCTCTCCGAATCGTATGGAAGTGGGGGCTAGGTTCCTTCAGGATACCCTTAGCCTCCCTGATATAGCTCTGGACAGAGCCTAGTTGGGCTACGACTCCACTCTCTTCCTCAGGTTTTGGACTGCATCCGATCGACTCCGTACCCTCAAGGCTAAGCGGAAGTTGTTTTCTCTCCCCAGCTAGATTTTCTTGGATGAGGACCTCACCCGAGCACAAGTTGCAGAACTTAAACAATCCAGAGAATAGGTTATGGCAGCACGGCAGGCAGGGAAATGGGCAGTTACCAGGAACCTTCGGGCAGTCATTAGAGACTCCTTCGAATCCCACCTGGGTGGGAACTCCGCACTGAAGGTTCCAAATGACGGTCCCGCTTGGGGAGACAACAGGGTACAGGCATCTCTATCCGTTGTTGGAATGGCAATGGATCTTTCTGGTCATCGCCAAGACTTTTTATGACCCTCTCGAACCAGTGGACATCCTCTTCGTGACCGAGACTCAAGCAAGCCCTATTCGACCTCTCCCTGATATCACAGGTTACCATTGGTTCTCAGTTTGCAGGCAGGATACGAGGAGCTCAGGAGGGGTCAGAGGATCAGGTGGAGTTGCTTGTTTGGCTAGTGACTCACTTCGGAATAGGGTATCTATGGTAGTCGAAGATGAATTTGCTAGGTTTATGTGGATTCGGATTAGCATCAGAATCTCTTGTTCGAGGGACATCTACATTGCAGTCTGTTACTTTCCCCTGACCTCTTAACCATTTTCCATCCATAATGGCTCAAATGGGGACCCCTTTATAGACTTGAACACTGGCATCACCCAATACTCTATTGTTGGGGAAGTCATCCTCCAAGGTGACTTCAATGCTCGTACTAGAGATCTCCACGATCGATCAGAGGACGTGTTTTGTACCCAGGGGATAGATCTAGATTCAGTTGGGGCTTCACTGGATGTCAAATGATGCTTTGGGGCCTACAACAATTTATGGTAAGCATCTATTGTAGTTGGGGGAATCACAAGAGTTGTTAATTTTAAATGGTCTTACCTGTTCCCCAGATTCTCGCTTTTTCACATGTCGGCCATATAGCAGGGGCGTGAGTGTAGTTGATTATGTCCTCGCTAGCCAGAACTTGCTCCCTTTTATTCGCCGTCTCTCGGTCTCCCACATCCCCCTTGATGATCATGCACTTCTTTCCTTCTCTCTCTAGTTTGACTCTCCCCTTCCACCCCATCCTTCCCCTCGAGGCCCACCCCCAACCACTTTTCGATTTGACGAAGGTGACCCTAACATCTTCTCCTCTACTCTACACAAGATGCTCCCATCAAAAACCCAGTTCTACTTGCTTGATTCCACTTCCACTAAATACACCTGTCTTTCATCTGCCAATTGGGAAGCAGCACTCAAATCCTTCCCTCACTCCACTCATCCCACTTTCAACTCCCGAAAATTTGGATCTTGCCCCATGAACAAATTGTGCGATGATGAATGCAAGACTCTACATCGAGAACTTAGATATGCTTTCACCCACTCTCAACCCTTCTACCCTGACATCAAAGCTTCTTACATCATCTCCTTCATCGCAAGAAACAACTCTTTGTCTCTCATAGAAGATGAGAAATTTTTGCTCTCCTTACCCACTCCCCTAAACAATTTTGGCATACAACCATTCCTCAACGCTCCCCTCTTCCATCTAACCTTGACCCTACATCCATGTTCTCTCACACTTCCAACCTTTAAGATATTCCAGGGCAGGGCCAAGTTCGTGTTACCTCCCCACCCCATTCATGTTACCTATTGTCAGACAAAGATATTAGAGAGGCCATTTGGGTGATGAAGAGCAGCAAAGCAGCCGATGAGGAAGGCTACCCAAGCAGAGTTCTTTAAACACGGTTTCTGTGCTTTGGTTAGTTACTTGGTTGATCTCTTCAACCATCTAGTCCGTGAAGGTTTTCCACTGGCATGGTCACACCACATCATCCATCCTATCCACAAATCAGGCTCTAGCTCAAATCCTAATAACTACAATATGATCATGGTGGGCCACACGTTCTCGAAGTTGTATGCTACTGTTCTACATAGGAAGCTCTCCAGTGACCTTGAGTAGAGACAACTCAGAGCTAGGGGACAGGCAGGTTTTCAACCAGCTCATTAGACCATTGACCACATCTTCACCCTTCGCGTTGTGATTGAGGAGGCACGACATCGCTCTTCGAAAGTCTATTGTTGTTTCATAGATTTTCGGAAAGCTTTTGACTCTGTTCCGAGGGAAGTCTTACTCCAGAGACTCAGAGATATTGGCATCTCGGTGACCTTATTGACATCTATTACGCGCCTATATGAGTCCGTCCTTGGTCGTCTTCGCATGGTTCATGGAATGTCTGATTTCATCCGAAGCACTATTGGGGTTAAACAGGGTTGTCCATTGTCCCCTACCCTATTTGGAATCTATATTGATGAGTTAGAGGCTTTTCTACACGAGCATATCCAGGACACTGATGGTTGCCTTCTTCACAAGGTCATGATATCTATTCTACTCTTTGTTGACAATGTGGTCCTCCTTTCCTCATCTCCAGAAGGATTACAGAGGCAGTTGGATGCCTTAGCTTTGCTTTGCGATCTTCGACAATTGACAGTCAACCTGGGTAAAACCAAGGTTATGATCCTCAATGGGGTGAAGAAAACTTCGGACCTTCACCTCCTATTCAAAAGGGAAGACGATGAGATCACCATCACGTATACGTACTTGGGGGTGCAATTCTCAGGTCCCCGCTTCAGTCTGCGACCAACTCTTCAGCCTCGGATCAACAAAGGATATGGATCCTTGCCCTTCTCGAGAGATAGTGCTTTCAACATCACTTCCAGGACATCTCATCCAAGATGAACGTCATGGACACCTTGATTCGTCCCACTATTCTATATGGCTCGAAGATTTGGGGACCGTATTTACTTGAGTTGGATTAGGCTTCAGTTGAGAGAGTCCAGACTCTTCTTCTCCGCTGCATCATTAGATGCAAACAGACAATACCTCAACACATCATTTGTAGGTTTTAACCCCGTACAGAAATTACCTGCATACGAATTCTAAAACACAAAAAACAAACGATGCGAGAGCATAACACATAAAATACATATAAACAGAGATTTTCCCCTGGATCCAAAACCAGGACTACCAGCTTGATTTTTCATTATGTTCCTTTCAATGTTACAATACATATTTATACATGTCGAAGCATCCAATACCATG